>CM058239.1:108617551-108842817 GCA_030180135.1 Orychophragmus violaceus
TTTTGACATGCAGGAAGTTGTCCATTCACCTCTACAATTTTCAAGCAACCAAAAAAAGAGATGAAAATTTATCTTAGATAAATATTTTGGTTAAGCAATTTTGATGGGACATATATCATTTACGGTTTATATTTTCTTTTTTTCAACACCAGCTTTTTTTAGGAATAACCAATATTCTCATAACTCTCAGATATAAAATCAAAAGAAAAAATGAATAAAATATTACCTTTCACAATGTTCAAAACGTGGAACACGAAAACACATAAAATTATAGCTGAAATAAAACACTTCATGATTCGAGAAATGAAGGCAAGGCTGTTTTGTTAATTACATAAACTTCTTGTTCATACACATCTTATATATATACTCAACACACACTAAAAATAGATATTAATGCTAACTGCAACCGAAGATAAAAAAAAGTAATGCGTGACCAAGTCAGCGAAGTAGATGAGATCTGTAGTTTATTTTTAGAAAAAAAAACATACAATTTCATTTTATCAAGTTGAACATGTCAATATAAATATAATAAAAATCGATTGTAATAATTATATATGATTTGTAAATATATATTCAATTAAAAATTAATTATGCATATTTAGGTATTATGTGATTGACTATTTATTGAATTTTGATTATTATTGTTTCAAGTGGTTTTGAACTTGGAACTTTAATTAACAATTTTACTACTAATAAATACTATGATGTGATCTAAAGGATGCTAGTGTGTGATAACACTATAACATTCTCCAAACTAGTGAATGTCAACCCCTTTAAATCTTTCTTTAAAACAATTGCTTCAAATCTTTCGTTAATGGACCGGGAGCAGGCTCATGATTATGGGCCTTTGTTTTATTCGTTAATGGACCAGAATTCTTAGGGGGAAATCCAGTACCAACAATTACCGGCCGGTCAAAACCGTCGGTTCTATTTTGTCGGAAAACTTATCCGTCAAAAATCCTTCGATAATTTCCGACGGATTTCCGACGGGTATTTTACCGACGATTTACGGATAGGACTTTACCGATGACTAAACCGACGGTTTACCGAAGGAGTATAACCTACGGTAAACGGACAGCGGTTTGCCGACGGTTTTCCGACAGAATATACCGACGTATTACCGACAGTGTTTTCGCGTCTTTCTCGCGCAAGGCTTCGGTGAAGGTGTCGTTCTCTGGTGTCGGAAGCGGGAATGCGGAGTCGAGGCTCCCTCCCCCAAGTCTCATAAACCGAAAACACGGCCCTTCATGTGCTGTGTTTCCTGCAAAGTAAGTAACAAATATTAGTTACAAATCAAGTAAGTAACAGTTACGTAAAATTTTAGTAAAGACACAATCTTACCTCGAGAAAACTTTTGTTGATCCTTTCTGACGGTAACTCCTCCGTTGAGTCGACTTCCTTGGACTGCTTGGTTTGGACCTCCTCCACCTGCCTCTTTGCCGACTATACAAGTCTTGTTCCTATTACCTCCCCTGTGGGGGTTACGAGTTTGATTCCTCCCCCGGAACCGTGTTTGGACGAGGCTCCGTCTACCTGGAGGGTCCAGTGTTCGCTTTGGTTGCCCTGCTCCGGAACCGTAGGTGCGATACTCGATGTCGTACTCGCTTAGTTCGATTGCCCATTTGGCTAGCCTGCCATATTGGCTCGGGCTATGGAGTATGGTTCGTATGGGCTATGACGTCATGACTACTATAGCGTGTGATTGAAAGTATGGCCGTAGTTTTCTGGTCGCCATTACTACTGCGAGCGCAAGCTTTTCCATTGCTGGATACCTCGACTCTGCGTCTATGAGTGTCTTACTCACGTAGTATATGGGCTTTTGCTCGTTCTGTTCCTCGCGGACCAGGACTGCGCTCACCGCGGCGGGTGAAGTCGCGATATAAAGGTATAGCGGCTCGCCCTCCACAGGTTTAGCTAGTATCGGAGGATCGCTGAGGTACTTCTTGAGCTCGTTTAGGGCTTTTTCACAATCCTCATCCCATTGGAATTTTTTGTTTCCCTTGAGGAGGCTGTAGAATGGTAGGCATTTGTCTGTGGACCGAGAGATGAAACGGTTCAGAGCTGTTATCCGTCCTGTCAGCCTTTGTACCTCCCTCGTGTTTTTCGGGGAGGGCATCTCCAGGAAGGTTGCGATCTGTTTCAGATTTGCTTCAATCCCTCGTTCGATCACCAAATATCCAAGGAATTCTCCTGACGGGACTCGAAAGGAGCATTTGGCTGGGTTGAGCTTCATCCCGTATTTGTTTAGGATCGTGAAACATTTTTGGAGTTGCGCTATATTGTCGCTCTCTTTGGAGGACTTTACCAGCATGTCGTCGATGTAGACTTCCATCGATTTTTCGAGCTGATTGGCGAACATTTTATTCACTAACCTCTGGTACGTAGCTCCGACATTTTTCAGCCCGAAAGGCATCACCTTATAGCAGTAGGTTCCGCGATCGGTTATGAAGGCTGTTTTCTCTTGATCCTCTGGATTCATGAGAATTTGGTTATACCCAGAGAATGCGTCCATAAAGGATAATAGTTCGTGTCCGGCGGTTGCCTCTACCAGACGGTATATATGCGGTAGTGGGAAACTATCCTTCGGGCATGCCTTATTCAAGTCCGTGAAGTCTATACAGACTCTCCACTTCCCGTTTTTCTTTTTGACGACGACCGGGTTGGCTAGCCAGTCGGGGTATTTCACTTCCCTGATTGACCCGACCTTTAGCAGTCTATCGACTTCGCTGTTAACAGCTTTAGCTCGGTCTGGCCCGAGCTTGCGGCGTTTCTATTTTATGGGTTTGAAAGTCGGATCTACGTTCAGCTCGTGTGAGGTGACGTTGATATTTATCCCTTTCATGTCCTTAGTGGACCATGCGAATGTATCCACATTCTCTTTGAGGAAGTCTACGAGCTCTTTTCTGGTGGAGCTTAGGAGCTCCGAGCCGATGTTTACGCATCTGTCAAGATTTTTGTCGACGATGCAGACCGAAATGACTAAATTCTTCTGCGGGCCTCGAACTGTCGGGTCGTTGTTGCGCTTCGCAGTTCGAGATGCGAGCTTTTCCTCTTTCTGTAATTGCTATACGTGCAATGTTTCTAGCTGTTTAAAGAAAGTCAGTAGCATGATCTTGCGGCCTTTTGGTCCCTGTAAATTGTTTTTATCCCCATAGGGGTCGGGAACTTCACACATTGGTGATAGGTGGAAGGCACTGCCTTCATGGTGTAGATCCACGGTCTTCCTAGTATCGCGTTGTACGGGGCCTGTTTGTTCATTACCACAAACTCCAGGATTTCCTGTTTCCCCCCGGCGATAGACGGAAGCTTTATAGTTCCCATCGAATAGGTGGTTTCGCCGTCGAATCCGGTTAGGAGAGTTTTCCCGCCGGTCAACATTGAGTCTTTGAAGCCCATTTTCTTGAAGGCGTCGTAGAACAGGAGATCTACGGAGCTTCCGATATCGATCATGACTCTGGATAGCTCGAATCCGGCTACGTTAAGTCGGATCACTAGGGCGTCGTCATGCGGTTTGTCGAGTTTGAAGGTTTCGCTTTCAGAGAAAGTTATATGGGTGGTCCCTCGATCAACACCATTTCCCTGATTTCACTTGCAACGCGCCTTTGGTGAGCCTTGATCGAATTAACCAAATCTTGGCAGAACTTGGAGCCTCCCGATATGAAATTTATTGTCTTGGGGAGGCTCAAACTGCACAGTCCGAGCTTAGGCAAGCACTGGCTGGCTGGCTTCTTAGGAGCTGGGGGTGGTGTGATGACCGATTTCATCAATCCCCCGCAGCGAGCCAAGTCGAAAATCATCTCGATACGCTTTACGCGAGAGGGAGGTGGGGAGGCTGACTCCTCCTTCTCCGGCGTTCTCTCTCGCTTTGCTTGTGAGCTTTTTCTGCTCTTTGACTTGATCTTTCCTTTGTTTTTCTTGTCTTGCTCTTTTTCCTCCGGTTCTGGAGCTTCAGTTTCGTTGCTGTCATTTTTGGCTGCCAGCAGACGGTCTTTAGACCTACACTCCTCGGAGGAATGTCCGTTCTTGTCGTGGTATTTGCAATACTTGTTTGCGTCGTAGGTCAATCCATTAATGTCTAAATTCTCATGGTTTTTTTTTTAAACACGTTGGCAATTTCATATTAAAATCAGATATGTTTTCTACGTAAATTCACCTTTCTTATCATTTATTTATTTCCGTAATTTATAACTTAATAAATTTGAAAAAAAAATTGAATTACCTTGTGAGTGAAGGCAAGAGATAAACATAAAGCCATGGAACAAAGTGTTGAAAGAAATGGATGAGGGAAAGAAAAAGAAAAATTTTATGGAGAGAGAGGCTTATGCATATTGGAAGGGGAACCCTTTTGTTGCATCTCCTTCAAGAGAAGACCTTCTTACTTGCAATCTATCCTCACAACATGATTGGAATGCTAGAATTTTCATTCAGGTATGTTTCGAGTTCTACAATTTTATTTTTTATGTGCGTTATAAATGCATTCATTGGTATTTGATTTGTATTAACATAGGATTGGATATTGTTGGAGTCAAGATTGACACTTTCCCTAAAAGGCCTAGTCAGGAATTTAGGTCGACCCAAGATGGAAAGACGGTTTAAAGCCCAAGACGGTAAAACAAAGTTAAACCCGACCCGGTTCAGCCGGCTTACATCTAGGGTTTAGAAGGATATAAATCTAATACAAGGAAAAGACGGCGCAAAGCATAGCGGCGCCGAGATATGGAAATATTCTGAAAATCGGGATAGAGAAATTAGGAAAGATCGACATTTATCTTAATTTTACGTAATTATTAAAACGACTTTGTAACCCTATAAAAAGGGGATCTGATCATTCAATAAAGACACGCTTTTCATAATACAATCGCTCGAGAGACCTTGAAGCTGACTTCGACCTAATTTCTCTCCGGCGACTTAAACACCTCTCTTTGCCGCTTTATTCCATCCTGGAAACCTAAGCAAAACCCCAATTCCATATTCTCACCGTGTTCTTAAATCCTCTTTTAGAATCCCTTAAGAAAAACCCTAAAACTCTTGCTATCTTCGGATAGACCGAGTTGAGAAACAACAATTGGCGCCGACTGTGGGGATTTCTAAGATAAATTTCTGAACGAGATGACTGGATCAATCCGCCCAAGGGTTGAATCCAAAGGAAGTTATTACAATCTAAGTGATCACGAAGATGACAACGCGGTACTCGACGATGAACAGCCGCGAGGCGCTAAGAAGGGTCGAGACGTTGGTAAACGTATCCCATCACTCGATAAAACGGTGGAACAAGTCGAAAGAGACGAAGTTCTAGCCACTTTGATGGCCAAAATCGATTCACAGAACGATTTAATCAAATAATTTTCGGAAAGAATTGACCTGTTGCAGTCAGAACAAAATCGAATCCGTTCAGACCAACAGTCAAGGAAATCCAAACGAGAGGTGCCTCCAAAGGTAAAAGATAAAGTCGACAGACGACTAATCTACGATACACCTGAAGGAGACCATTAAGAACAAAGCCAAGATGGCGAGCCCAAGAGAAACTCACGCCGTAAACGCGATGATGGGGATAAGCACGAACAGAGTTCGCATCGGAAGAGAGACCCAGATGAACCCAATCAGAGTTCACACCGAGCGCGAGACGACTGGTATGAAGAAAGATACTCACTCGACAAGGATGAGCATGCTGATTATGAAAACTGGCAGGACCAAGGCTCACACCACAGACGGAATTCGCGACATGAGAACGAGGTACATCCATCGGGAAGGTCATGAGACGCCTATTCGCGGAGCCAGCCGTAACCAAGTTGAGAAGCAGCTGACCGAGCTCAGAGATACCCTAAAAGAATTAAAGGGCGAAGTTCACAGCGTCAAAGGATCCACTTCCGAGATTGACCGGATCATCGAGGAAACTTAGAGGACACCTTTCACGTCACGCATCACAAATACATACATACGCCAGAAGGAAAAGCTCAGACTGCCAATGTACAACGGGACGAAGGATCCCGCCATTCACCTAATGACTTTCAAAAGCATGGCAGCTAAAGCACGATTCTCGTCATCCAGAGAATGCGACATCAGTTTTTGTCAATTGTTTGCCGAAACCCCTAGAAGGAGATGCACTAACCTGGTTCTCTCGGCTACCGCCTAAGTCGATTAACAACTTCTCTGACCTTACAAGAGCTTTCGTAAGGCATCACTTTGCCTACGTAAACAAGGACACATCACTAAACGCGCTGATGTCCATGTCGCAAGAAAAGAAGGAAACATTGAAAGCCTTCATAGATCGATTCAAGTCAACCATGACACGAGAAGAAGCCCCTGATAAATTCACCATCGCGGCTCTAACAAATGCCGTCTGGCACGAGTCACCATTTTATCAGGACCTAGTCGTCAACCCGCCATTGACCATCGAGGACACCCTCCATCGAGCAAACAAATTCGTGGAATTAGAAGAGAAGAAGGTGGCCCTAGCAAGGAAATTCGGCTCGACCAAACAGGCCGATGAAAAGGAAGACAGAGAACCCAGGCAACACTACGATAAAGGGACCAAGCCGAAAATGGTTGTCGGCAACACCGATAAACAACGTTCATCGAAACCTTGGAACAAGCGGAGCAAGGAGGACAAAGAGACGGCACCGCAAGCTACTTCCGCACCGGAAGAAAAGTATTGCGAGTACCATAAAGCCACTTCGCACGATACTTCTGAATGTCAGAACCTAAAGATGCACTATATGCCCGAATCTCAGACGAAGAAATCAAAGCGGCAATAGACAGATTGAGGGAAGAATCTGGACAACGACGAGAAGAGCGAAAGGTCGATGGACAAGAGCCTAAGCAAGGAAAACAGCAGCGGCACATCAAAAGCATAGCTTTGAAATGCGACCGAGAAGAAGAAGAAGACGAAGAGGAGACACCTAAAGCCGTCCGAAGAATCAACATGATTATGGGCGTCCTAATCTCCGTAAATGACTCGGTTAGGTCAATCAAGGTATATGAGCGCCTGGCGTTAGCCGCGCAAAATGCGCCTCAACCGATCCTGTCTTACGATCCTCCCGTCGTCTTCACTGACCAAGATCTCTATGGAACCCATTATCCTCATAACGATCCACTGGTGGTTGAGCTACTCATCGGAAGCTGCCAAGTATCTAGGATATTGGTTGATACTGGTAGTTCTATAGATCTGATCTTCCTAGATACTCTTAAGAAGATGGAGATCAAGGAAGAAGATATCAAGCAGAAAGCTAAGCCACTCACGGGTTTTACAAGCGAAACGACATATACAATCATAACGATCAAGCTTCTGGTTTACGCAGGAGGAGTTAACAAAATAGTAAAGTTTCATGTCATCGACAAACCAACCATTTATAAGGTTATTCTCGGCACCCCATGGTTATATAGTATGAAGGCGGTGTCCTAGACTCATCATCAGTGTCTGAAATTCCCATCGCCTAAGGGAATCCAGACTGTTAAGGGATGTCAAAGAGCAAGTCGGTCATGCTTCGCGAGAGAACGCAAGATAAGAGTGCCGTCATGTATTATCAACACGGAACAAGGAAGGAAAGGTCCCGAGAAGGAACTTATCCAGCAAGTCGTTATCGACGACTCTGACGCAAACAAGTGTGTAGGGATCGAGGCGGAATTACCCGAAGATATAAAAAAGGAGTTGATCACTTTCTTACAACAAAACGTTGCGACCTTCGCATGGTCAATCAAGGATATGAAGGGTATCAATCCGACAATCACAACTCACGAGCTCAATGTTGACCCAACTTATAAGCCGATTAAGCAGAAAGGCGTAAGCTCGGTCCCGAAAGGGCCAAAGCGGTCAACGATGAGGTAGACAAGTTACTCAATGCCGGCTCAATTCAAGAGGTTAAGTACCCTGACTGGCTTGCTAACTGGGTCGTCGTCAAAAAGAAGAAAAGGAATTGGAGAGTCTGTGTCGATTTCACGGATCTCAACAAAGCCTGTCCAAAGAATAGCTTCCCACTACCGCATATTGATCGACTTGTCGAAGCAACCTCTGGGAACGAGTTACTATCATTCATGGATGCATTTTCAGGGTACAATCAAATTCTCATGAACCCAAACGATCGAGAGAAGATGGCATTCATCACTGAACGCGGTACCTATTGCTACAAGTTCATGCCATTTGGCCTCAAAAACGCCGGCGCTACATACCAACAGTTGGTTAATCGAATGTTCGCAGGACAGCTCGGCACGACAATGGAAGTTTACATTGACGACATGTTGGTTAAATCTTTAGTCGCCTCTCAGCATGTTGGCCATTTGAAGGAATGTTCTGACATCCTCAACCGATATGGAATGAAGCTTAACCCGGCCAAGTGTACGTTCGGAGTAACATCAGGGGAATTCCTCGGATACGTGGTTACCTAGAGAGGGATAGAAGCTAATCCAAAACAGATCTCGGCAATAATTCACTTACCATCTCCTAAGAACACACGAGAGGTACAACATCTAACCGGCCGCATAGCCGCCCTGAACAGATTCAAATCTCGTTCGACGGACAAATGCTTGCCTTTCTATGAGCTCCTCCGGGGAAACAAAAGGTTCATATGGGACGACAAGTGTCAAGAGGCATTCATTCAGCTTAAAGACTATTTGTCAAACCCGCCAATACTATCAAAGCCTGAAAACGGCGAAACACTTTTCCTGTACATCGCGGTTTCGACAACTGCAGTCAGCGGCGTACTGGTTCGAGGAGATCGCGGGGAGCAAAAGCCGATCTTTTACGTAAGCAAGACGATGAACGGGGCCAAGATCAGGTATCCCGCAATGGAAAAACTGGCCCTCACAGTCGTTATCTCGGCACGGAAGTTACGACCTTACTTCCAGTCACACTCAATCGCCATGCTGAGTAGCCAGCCTCTTCGGACGATCTTACACAGTCCAGGACAATCTAGCCGTCTGGCAAAATGGGCAGTGGAACTTAGCGAGTAAGACATCGAATATAGAAACAGGACAACCGCTAAATCTCAGGTAATAGCCGATTTCCTTGTAGAATTATCACCAGAACTGGATGTCGATACTCAGGTGGAAGATAAGAACTGGAAACTATTTGTTGACGGCGCTTCATCGAAACGAGGAGCCGGGGTAAGAGTACGTCTCATATCACCAACCGAAGAAGTGCTGGAACAATCATTCAAGTTGGGTTTCACGACATCTAACAACACAGCCGAGTATGAGGCTCTATTAGCCGGTCTTCGGCTAGCTAGAGAGATCGGAGTACAACACCTCTTGGCCCATTGCGATTCTATGGTTGTTGCAAACCAAATCAATGGAGATTATAAAGCTAAAAGCGAGCGAATGGAATCCGATCGAAAGGCGGCATTAGAGCTCAACAGCTCCTTCGAGTTCTTTGACATCATCCAGATACCGAGGAAAGAAAATGCCCCAGCAGATGCACTCGCATCTCTGGCATCGAATCCTGACATCTGTCGACGAATCCCAGTGGAGACGATTCACGAACCAAGCATCCCGCCACCCGAGAGCAATCACGAAGAATCTGATGACGTCGTTCTCGCAATCCAACAAGATGGCCAGGACGACATGAACCTTGACAGTCGAGTGAAAGGCTCCGACCTCATTGCAATCCTAACAGACAACAATGAGGATTGGCGACAAGAAATAAGGATGTATTTGACGGAGGGAAAACTTCCCGAAGACAAGTGGGCAGCACGACGACTTATAGTTAGAAGTGCACGATATACTATACACAACGGTATCCTCTATAAACACTCGGCCAACAAAATCCTTCTCAGATGCATACAGGGGGATGAGGTACGCCGAGTTCTCGAAGAGACACACTCAGAAGAATGCGGAAATCATTCCGGGGGTCGGTCTCTCGCTCTCAACATCAAACTGAATGGTCACTATTGGCCGAATATGATAGCTGATTGCGAGACCTATTCCAACAAGTGTGAAAGTGTCAGCGTCATGCGCCATTCATATATCGACCCACGGAACTGCTTACAACTTCGACTGCGGCTTATCCATTCATGAGATGGGCGATGGACATCGTTGAACCACTGTCGTTATCCAATCAAAGACTTTTTCTGCTGATCATGACCGACTACTTTACAAATTTGATCGAAGCCAAAGCATATGTCGCAATCCATGACTTCCAAGTTCAGAACTTTGTCTGGAAATACATTATATGCCGATATGGGCTGCCCTATGAAATCGTCACGGACAACGGGTCGCAATTCACATCAAACATGTTCGAAGGGTTCTGCAAGAAGTGGGATATACAGCTCAGTAAGTCGACACCAATATATCCTCAAGGAAACAGACAAGCCGAGGCCACAAACAAAACCATCATTGCCGGCATCAAAAGACGCCTTGAAAGCAAAAAAGGAGTATGGGCTGACGAGTTGGACGGAGTCCTTTGGTCGCATAGAACAACTCCTCGCCGCGAAACTGAGGCCACCCCGTTTTCCCTAGCCTTCGGCGTGGAAGAAATGGTCCCGATAGAGGCAAACATCTATACTCTCCGCCGATCTCTTATGCCGCAACATAACGAGATAAACGAGAAGATGCTGATCCAAGCCCTGGATACAATAGAGGAAGAACGAAAACGAGCTATACTCCGCTTTCAAAATTATCAGCAGCTCGCAACTCGATACTATAACCAGAAGGTCAAGGAGCGACATTTTCAAGTCGGCGACTATGTTCTCCGCAAGGTCTATGAGAACACCAAAGAGTGGAGAGCGGGTCAACTCGGAGCAAAGTGGGAAGGACCCTACAAAGTTACGAAGGTCGTCAAGCCTGGCGTTTACAAGCTCGAATCGATGAAAGGCAAAGCTTTGCCGCGATCATGGAATTCAGCAAGCCTGAAGGAATATTTCTGAAGCGACTAAGCCTATCACGGCCCCAAAAAAAAAATCATCTGTATGAACTACGACCGACTTGATTCTTCCTCGGAAGATACGTAGGCAGCCTTTATCGGCACAGTCGAAAATCTAATAAAATCTTTATTATACAGCCTATGCCGATTTAAAAGCTCATCGAAATCAGGTTAGTTATCTTCATCAATTCAAATATCTCGATATTACTTAAGCCGAGTTTTAACACGCAAACTAAAGCCGAGTTTCAACTCGCAAACTAAAGCCGAGTTTTAACTCGCAAACTAAATCCTAGTTTCAACTTGCAAACTAAAGCCGAGTTTTAACTCGCAAACTAAAGCCGAGTTTTAACTCGCAAACTAAAGCCGAGCTCCTTAGTTCGCAAAAGTCGAGCTTAGAAACTCGCAGAAAGCCGAGCATCCAAAAGACTCGCACTAGCATCATGCCCCCTGGCAAGGGGTGTAGTCTTCCTTGCGCATGAGGTGCACATCATGGCAAGGAAAAGTCGAGATCCGTCTCGCACTAAAAAACCGGGCTCGTACCCGTACATTCTTTGTGGTGGGCGATAACAAATAAGCCGAGCATTTAAGCCTCACATATTCGTCTGTCCTCTGAGCAACTAAGCCGAGCACACATAAGCCTCGCAAACCGCCTTATGGCAAAAACGTGATTTAAATTGCTATATGTTTTAAATTTGTTCTCGACAACAAGTTTAAATACAAGATTAGTCCGACTAAATTACAAGAATGGCAACACGTAATTCAAATCGATCTGTTTTAATTTGTCAATAACAAATTTAAATACAAGAATAATCCAATTTCGGAAACCGATTTAAGGGAAAACGGTACAATCACTACTCACAATCATTTGAGACAAGTAGATTGATAACCAACAAATAACTTAAATTTCCTCTTAAAAAGGAGGGCAAAATTCTTACAAATAATAAAAAAAAAAGAAGAGAAGGAAAATCATTACATAAGGCCGATACAAAATATAAAGGGGGGGGGATTATTCGGCCCCCGCTGACGGCTTCTCTGGTTCATCAACCTTCTCCGCTTCATCCTTCTCAACGATCGCATCCTGCGCCTTAGAGATACCATCCAAAGCCGCGACCTCCAAGCTGACTGACTGAACAAGATCGGCAGGAACCGCCTCCGGGATCACTCCGCGATTGGTCCCAAATTAGTCAATATCCCTCGGAACCAAGGTGGAGAATCACGGTAAAGGTCCAGGAGCGGATGACGAATTGGCGAGAGGACGAAAGTCAGCTCCTCCTTGGTGACGACATCTAGGTTGTCAACCTTGGCGTTGATCTCATCTTCATCAACCGCGAGTTGATCCAGGACCGCCTTAGGAATCGGCACGCCTTCCTCACTGAACTTGAGTAAGCGCTTCCTAAGGCCAGAAATTTGACCTTGCTCAACTTGCAGCTTGGCAGCCTCCTCCTGATCCTTGACAAAACGTTGGAAGAGGTCAAAAGAGGTCTGCACCTTCGCCCTAACTGCGGCCTCGACGTGATTCCTCTCTTTCTGAACCAAGTCGGCACAGAATCTCTGCTCCCCCTTCTTATCCGTCTGAAACTTAAGAACATCGGCTTTCGCTTTCTCCTCTGACAAGCGCAGCTTTTCCTCTACCTCGCGAATCTTATCCTTGAGCTCCGAGTTGTTCGCCTCGAGAGCTTCCTTCTCCACCTTCGCCTTCTTAAGGAGTTCATCCCGCTTGGTCACTGCGTCAGCCATCTTCTGAGAACCCCAAGAACTTTCAAGGGCCACACGATTCGATGCCGCGATCATCTGAAACAAAAATAAGGATCTCGTTAAAGCGGTACTGTAACGGATAGGATTCCTCAATAGGGACTTACCGTTGCCTCGGCATGCTTCAACTTGAGGATGGCATCGGAATGGGGAAGCTCTTGTAAAACTGGCCAATCTGCCTCATTCCCCCGTACACAAGTCAGCATATCGAAACACGCTCACGGGTTATCAATCAACGGGACTTCACTTTCGTATTGGTAAGCAAAGTTGTGGATTGAAGGCCGCGAATCTCCATCTCTTAGAGGACCGCGAGGACGGACCAGAACAATCTCCTTGCGAGAGACGAAAGGCTTCTTGTTACCCGAAGCATCGGCGACGTCTCCGGTGTCTTGGTAAAACCGCTTCCACGGATTCAGACTTTTCTTAGGCTTATCTACAGCCGTCTTATCAGCAGAGGCATCTTTGATAGGCTTACCAGCTACATCAGCCTTCTTTTCCGGTTTCTCCTGACCCGACTTATCATCAGCTACCCTCTTCCTAGACTGAGTCTTAAGCAGAACCTTTTCAGCTGGAGCCGCCATATTTGTCTGCGGGACAGCCGACTTATCGCCAGCAGCAACCGATCCTCCACCGTCCTGAGGTAACACGGTCGCGTCCTTTTTCTTTGACGACTCGGTAGAAGGCAAGGATTTGGATGAGATCTTCTGCGAATAATCGACTGATACGATCTTCTGAACTTTTCCCATCCTTTTCGGCTTTACTAGTTGATCGGGAGTAACCTTTGCCTTAGTATTCCACTTGGTTGAAAAGAAAAGGGAGGGATTCAAAACCAACGAGAAGACGCCGACTCTCACAAACCGGTAAACAGAATATTACCTTCGGAGATCCACGGGAGAGACTTGCTAATGCGTTCCCGAGTAAGGTCTGACCACTTGCGAAGGCCGAGGGCTTGAATCTTCTCGAGGATCGGAAAAAAGTTGTTCGGGTACGGCTTGAGAAATGGATGATGCACTGCAATAGCAAAACAAAGAATTAAGTAAATCATCTATGTCGAAAAACGGCAAATTCAGAACGGTATCTACCAAATTTTGTATTCCAGGATGATCTGATAAGTTCCCTATGTTCCTCGGGAACGACCAAAGGAGATATCTCGACATAAAAGTAATGTCTCTGCTAGTGGCTGATCTTGCTCGGTGCATCTGTGACGACACGATGACCCCTTTTTGACTTAACTGCGAAACACCCTGGACTGGTGCTCGTCATGGGGTTAATCGAAGTCATTTCTTCAAAAATACTGATAGAAATCGTTATGTCGACTTCAGCTCCTAGTACGAGAAGACCCACCATATGGCGAACCGCGACAACCGAAAGCTGAGAGATGGTAATCTCGCGACGATGGCAGTAGGAGACGAGCAAGTCGGGAAGCGGCATCCAACAACGACTTCTCGTAGTATCGGCATTGATAAAATACGACTTGTACAGGGTCATATAACCGGGAGGAGGATTCCAAGGACGGTCGAGCGTACAAGGAATGAGAAACTTGATTCCTGGATCGGCCCCACACCCCTGGAGCGTAGCGGTCACCGATTTCACGGTAGATCGGGTTTCAAAGACATTGTCATACGCCTCCTTAGGAGCAGCCGACAGATCTGGAAGGGGAATGCCGCTGCTATTATCTTCAATGTTGGAGTCATCCACTTCGACATCGATTTCGTCTTCATCAGACCTATCGAGATCAGAATCCCGTAGCTGTGGAATTACAAAGTCTCCTCGAACAGAGCTTTCCACAGCATCAGTTTTTCGTGATAACTCGCGACGACTCTGAAACTCTTCAATCTCAAAATGAACAGGATGGTTCTTCAAGTCGGAAGAAGTGCCTGAAGACGACGAATCGGATGAAGCGCCGTGACGACTTGACGAATCATCCGCAGATGAAACGGTAACAACTTCTTTGTCTTTATTTCCGGAGCAACGGATCAAAGACATAACTACTGAAGAACAAAATATGAACAAGCAGCAAAACTCGATGTTCGATCTAAAATCCTAAGAAACTACGGCTGAGCAGAAATGAGGAAATGAAAAGCAAGAGTGGATTATTTATATTGAAAATGACGGCGTCGCATTCGAGGTAATAATTACCTAGGCGACTCTTCGTTTCTCGCACCTATAAACCGGTCCAACCGCGAATCAATCCAATTTTTAACAAACCGGACCTAATCTTCCCATTTTAGCTCACTCCGATTTGGGTAAGGCCAAAATCGGTTCGCTAATTCTGGGCCCAAAAGGGCTCATCACGATAAAAATTTGGGCCCACAAAAATTACTTCCTAAACCATATGTCAATTCCTCGTAACGCCGACTTGAATAAATTCGAATCGCCGCACTGGGGGGGGGGGGGGCTTATTGTTGGAGTCAAGATTGCCACTTTCCCTAAAAGGCCTAGTAAGGAATTTAGGTCGACCCAAGATGAAAAGACGGTTAAAAGCCCAAGACAGTAAAACAAAGTTAAACCCGACCCGGTTCAGCCGGCTTACATCTAGGGTTTAGAAGGATATAAATCTAATACAAGGAAAAGACGGCGCAAAGCATAGAGGCGCCGAGATATGGAAATATTCTGAAAATCGGGATATAGAAATTAGGAAAGATCTGCGTTTATCTTAATTTTCCATAATTATTAAACCGACTTTGTAACCCTATAAAAAGGGGATCTCATCATTCAATAAAGACACACTTTTCATAATACAATCGCTCGAGAGACCTTGAAGCCGACTTCGACCTAATTTCTCTCCGGCGACTTAAACACCTCTCTTTGCCGCTTTATTCCATCTCGGAAACCTAAGCGAAACCCCAATTCCATATTCTCACCGTGTTCTTAAATCCTCTTTTAGGATCCCTTAAGAAAAACCCTAAAACTCTTGCTATCTTCGGATAGACCGAGTTGAGAATCAACATATATCAGAAGGACAAAGAGGATTTGAGAATTCAAATGTAGCTGATCAATGCACTTACAGGTTAGTACCAATCTCTATATTATCCTTTTTTGCCTCATAGTACCAAGCTCTAGTTTGATTTCTTCTTCTTTTATGTATGTTGAATCTAATAATTGGGATAATAAGTTATGCAGGTACAAGATATACATAGAAGGGTATGGATGGTCAGTGAGTGAGAAATACATATTAGCATGTGACTCGGTAACATTTTTGGTGAAGCCTTATTACTATGATTTCTTCTCAAGAACTCTTCAACCTCTCCAACACTATTGGCCCATTAAAGATAAAGACAAATGTAGATCCATCAAATTTGCTGTTGACTGGCTTAATAATCACACTCAAAAGGTACCATTGTCACTCACTTTCTAGAATTTAGATTATCTTATTTGTTGCTTAATGGTACACCGATGGAATTGTAAGGTTGCCTCTCAACCCTTGACGGTTTCAGATACATATAGCTAAGAAGATTATGTTGCTTAACAATTCAAAATGTTAGATAGCTGTGCATGTTCTTTAATGTTTTTTTCTTGGTTGCAGGCTCAGGAGATTGGAAGAGGAGCAAGTGAGTTCATGCAAAGAGATCTATCAATGGAAAACGTGTATGATTACATGTTCCATTTGTTGAATGAATACTCAAAGCTTCTAAAGTTCAAGCCTCAAGTTCCTAGAAACAGTGTTGAAATCTGCACAGAAGCAATGGTGTGCCCTTTTGAAGATGCTAAAAGGTTTTTGATGGACTCTTTAGTTGATGAGCCTCACATTTCAGGCACATGTTCACTTCCTCCTCCTTTTGATCTCAACGGCCTCGAGAAGTTCCATAGGAAGAAATTGAATCTTATCCGGAAAGTTGAGAAATGGGAAGACGCTTACTGGAAAAACATTCAATAAAATGATATTATCCTAATTGATAAGTAATTTAGATTTTGTTTTATTTATCAGCACACGGATGGTCCACTTAAAAACATGTCTAGTAGTTGCTAGCATGAGAAGATCAATGTCCTAAACCTGAATCGAACCAACATTGAAATCTGTTGAACTAATATGTAGCTTTTATTTATATGTAGTGTCTTATGATATTTACTATATATAATCGAGGTTACTGGTCTGTGTGAAGCTTCTCAGCCCAAACCTGTCAACAAAAATTAACCCAACTCTAGTTTTCATCTGGTTTAGCACGACTACTGTTTGTATATGTTTTAGAGAGAAAACAAACTGGATTATGTTTTCGTATTAATTATTTATGGTTCATGTAGTTTGATATTCTTGAAGACTAAGAGTGCATGTGAAGACACTGCGATTTGATTATAGTTTGATGGGGAAATTATGTTCAAATCCAAGTGAATCTTATATATAATAAGAAATTACCTGTCTTATTTTAATTAAAAAGTATTAGACCTTCTAATTTGACTTAAATTTCTAATTCAATCTTTTCTAAAAATATTAGATCATCACTTCAGTTTTCTTTTCGTGCAAATCTCATCGGCTATACCTCCCGAAGAAAATGACTGTTGACATAAGCTTGTAGTTATCTTAAATCTTTGATAAGGAAAGAGGTTGTTTTAGGAGTTATCTAAAATAAAGTAATTTTCCTTTTCTTAGATTAGGTTAAGCATAGGGTTCTCTATATAAGAAGATGTCGAGGGATGACATAACTTAACGGAGAATTTTATAAGTTTGAGTGCTTAAGTTTTTGAGAGAGTTTTCTTAAGCTAATAAAGAAAGAGTGTTTCTTAAAACTTTGAATTCTTGTTGTTCTTATATCATTCTCGAAACTAGAATTGGTATCAGAGCGAGAGAGAGAGATCGAGAGTGTTTTATCATAGAACCTGTGCTACGTAAGAGACTTCATACGAGATGGGTGATATGATGGTTACAACGGGGAGGACAAAAGAAAACGGACCTTCAATTAGGTGTCCGATGTTGAACTCCACAAACTATACAGTTTGGGCCATGAGAATGAAGATCGTACTAAAAGTACATAAAGTTTGGGAGGCTATTGAGACAGAAACAGGGGAAGCAGAGAAAAACGATATGGCTATCGCTTTGCTATTTGAATCTATACCCGAATCACTTATCTTGCAAGTAGGAGAGCTGAACACTGCAAAGAAGGTATGGGAGGCGATCAAAGCGAGACATGTGGGAGCTGAAAGAGATAAAGAGGCCAGACTACAAACCCTAATGGCCGACTTCGACAGGCTCAAGATGAAAGATACAGAGACAATTTATGACTTTGTAGGAAAAATATCAGAGATATCATCAAAAACAGCATCGTTGGGGGAAATCATAGAAGAGTCAAAACTAGTTAAGAAGTTTCTCAAAAGCCTCCCTCGAAAGAAATTCATACATATAGTTGCCTCACTGGAGCAAGTTCTTGATCTCAACACAACGAGCTTTGAGGACATCGTAGGACGTCTAAAAGCTTATGAAGAAAGAGTTGCGGAAGAAAAAGAAACGCACGAGGACCAAAGCAAACTAATGTATGCTAATATGGAGAATTACAATAATCAGTCAAACCGAGAATTCAGTGATCACAGAGGCAGAGGACGTGGTGGACGTTCTTATGGCAGAGGTAGAGGACGTGGTGGCCGTAATGGAGGTAGATATGCATCCAGAATAACATGCTATAGATGCGACAAATTAGGACACTATGCATCAAGTTGTCCGGATAGATTGTTAAAATTGCAAGAAGCGCAAGAGACTGACAATAGTGACACACAGAACGCAGACGAGTTAATGTTATATGAAGTAGTGTTTTTGAATGAAGAAAAGGTGGTACCAAACAATTATGAAACAAACACTAAAGAGGAGAATGTATGGTACCTTGACAATGGGGCTAGCAACCATATGACTGGAGATCAACGCTATTTTTGCAAGATTGACAAATCTATCACTCGGAAAGTAAGATTTGGTGACGATTCTCGTATTGACATCAAAGGAAAAGGTATGATCGAGTTCATAAACAAAGCCGGAGAACTAAGAACGATAGCCGAAGTATACTACATTCCAGATCAAAAAAGAAATATAATAAGTCTAGGCCAAGCAAGTGAGTCTGGATGTGAGGTGTGGATGAAGGGAGAATATCTAACAATGCATGATAAAAGTGGAAATCTGTTGGCAAAAGCAATTCGTTCAAGAAACCGGCTGTATAAGGTTCACATGGGACTTAAGAGAATCATGTGCTTACACTCTGAAGCAGTTAGTGAGTCAAGTAGATGGCATGCACGGTTGGGACACATCAACTTAGACACAATGAAAAACATGATATAGAAGGAACTTGTCACAGGGATACCGAATGTAGATGTTGAGAAGAAAATCTGCAGCTCTTGCTTACTTGCAAAGCAAACCAGACATGTGTTCCCACAAGCCACAACATACAGAGCCACAGAGATACTAGAACTGATACACAGTGATATGTGTGGGCCTATAACACCTAGTACACCTGCAGGCAACAAGTATGTACTCGTTTTTATCGATGATAACTCAAGATATATGTGGACCGTGTTATTAAAGGATAAGAGTGAGGCGTTTGGAAAATTCAAAAGGTTCAAGGCTATGGTAGAACATGAGTCAAGAAAACTGACACAAACACTTAGAACGGATAGAGGAGGAGAATTTGTATCAGAGGAATTCAACTCGTTTTGTGAAACTGCAGGAATAAAACGACACTTGACTGCACCTCATACTCCTCAACAGAATGGCGTTGTTGAAAGACGGAATCGGACAATGATGGAGATGACCAGAAGCATCCTTAAACACATGTCTTTACCTAATTACTTATGGGGAGAAGCTGTGAGACATACCACATATATCTTAAACCGGATAATCACTAGATCTCTTAAGGATCAAACTCCTTATGAAGCTCTCTGGTCTAAGAAACCAAACATTCACCACCTACGAATATTTGGATGTGTTGGATGTGCAAAGGTAACAAATCCACACCCCAAGAAGTTGGATGATCGGTCACGAATGTTAGTTCATCTCGGAACAGAGCCAGGGTCTAAAGCATACCACTTACTTGACCCTCAAACGCAGAGAATAATAGTGAGTCGAGATGTTGTCTTCGATGAAACTAAGGGGTGGAACTGGAAACAGAACAATGCAAAACAAGAAGAAAATAGGAGTTTCAGGATACGTCTCGGAGAATTTGGAAACCATGGTATTCAAGATGGTGAAACAGGGGATGAAGAGACAGAAAAGGAAACAGAGCACAATGAGAATAACCATGAAGAATCAAACTCAGAAGGAAGTGGAGAAAATAATGATATCATTGACTCAGAAGAAAATGAAGTGAGAAACGAGTTTGATCAAAATCTTGAATAACCTGGGCCACGACGAACGATGAGACAGAGTACAAAGCCTAAATATCTCGAAGACTATATCTTGCTTGCTGAAGAAGAAGGTGAACGATTACTCTTAGGATTAAATGATGAGCCAAGAGACTTTCTGGACGCAAAGGATTCAAAAGAGTGGATTCGAGCATGTGAAGATGAAATCCACTCGATTAACAAAAATCAAACGTGGAACCTAGTTGAACTTCCTCAAGAAGCAAAAGCTATAGGCCTGAAATGGGTGTTCAAACTCAAGCGAAATTCGGATGGAAGTATTAACAAACACAAAGCACGACTCGTCGCTAAGGGATACGTACAAAGGTATGGAATAGATTTCGACGAGATCTTTGCTCCTGTAGCTCGAATCGAAACCATCAGACTTCTTATCAGCTTAGCTGCGTCTAAAGGTTGGGAAATTCACCATCTTGATGTAAAAACGGCGTTTCTACATGGAGAGCTAAAGGAAACCGTCTACGTCACGCAACCGGAAGGTTTTGTCGTAAAGAATGAGGAAGATAAAGTATACAAATTTAATAAAGCCTTGTACGGATTAAGACAAGCCCCACGAGCCTGGAATTATAAACTGAATCAGATACTCAAAGAACTCCAGTTCAGAAGATGCTCAAAGGAACCCTCGGTCTATCGGAAATCAGTAAGCAATAATCTACTCCTTGTTGCAGTTTACGTCGATGATCTATTTGTCACGGGAACAGATACAAAGGTCATTCACACATTCAAGAAAGAGATGTCTTCAAAATTCGAGATGAGTGATCTCGGTAGATTGACTTACTATTTGGGAATTGAAGTATGTCAATATGAAGACAAGATAACTTTAAACCAAAGAAGTTATGCAATAAAGATATTAAAAGAAGCAAGCATGAAAGACTGTAACCCAGTTCATACACCAATGGAATCTGGACTAAAGTTGGCAAAGTCAGAGAATGAAAAGGAGATTGATGCTACAAACTACAGGAAAATCATTGGTTGTCTTCGGTACTTGCTACACAATTGCCACTCCATGAGATTCTCTTGGACTCTGCATATACCTGCTTAAAACGCCTACACAATATGATAAATCTGGTCTTGAGCAGTGCTTAAGATATCTACGAGGTACGAGCTCTTTTGGTCTAACATTCAAACGATCAAGCTCGGAGAAGATCAGATTTATAGTGTACAGCGACAGTAGCTATAATGTAGATCCGGACGATGGGAAGCGCACAACAGGGCATATATTTTATGTGAACGAGAGTCCAATCACTTGGTGCTCTCAAAAACAAAAAATTGTGTCACTCTCGTCATGTGAAGCCGAATTTATGGTCGGGACTGAAGCAGCAAGGCAGGCCATCTGGCTTCAAGATTTACCTGGAGAAATCATCGGAACAACGAGCGAAAGAGTTATCATTCGAATAAATAACCAATCAGCCATTGCTCTTACCAAGAATCCGGTATTTCACGGTAGGAGTAAGCACATTCACACAAGGTATCATTTTATAAGAGAGTGTGTGGAAAATGAGCAAATAGAAGTGGAGCTTGTTCTCGGAAGTCAACAAAAGGCGGATATCCTAACTAAAGCACTCGGGAGAATTAAGTTCAAGGAGATGAGGGAATTCATTGGAGTTCAAGATTTGGTGAAAGAAGCAACTTCAAGCTTAGGAGGGAAAATGTTGACATAAGCTTGTAGTTATCTTAAATCTTTGATAAGGAAAGAGGTTGTTTTAGGAGTTATCTAAAATAAAGTAATTTTCCTTTTCTTAGATTAAGTTAAGCATAGGGTTTTCTATATAAGAAGATGTCGAGGGATGACATAACTTAACAGAGAATTTTATAAGTTTGAGTGCTTAAGTTTTTGAGAGAGTTTTCTTAAGCTAATAAAGAAAGAGTGTTTCTTAAAACTTTGAATTCTTGTTGTTCTTATATCATTATCGAAACTAGAATGACGAACCGTCATAACTGATTACCCCCGCGTGATATGTTTCTTTAACTAGGTTTTGTAATCCCGCTTCTGGTTTTTTGTCCCTCCCCTTAGATATGTTTCTTTAAACTCTTATCCTTGGGATTTTGAATCGATTATTTTGACGAAAAAGAAAAGATAGAGGTTCGAGTGAAGTGTGGATGTCGAGGAGATGAGTGTAGCGAGTGGACGATCATAAAACACCCCAAGTGGTCATCAAGACTCAATATTCGTTCCAAGGATCTATTTAGATCTCGAGACCGACTGTTGGATATGGGTTTAGCACCCATTCATAAGCCCATTGAAAATCTAATTAAGACAACTATGTTAGCTCAGCCCAAAAAGACAAGCCCGCTAAGGAGTCAACAGTCCAAGAAGGAGTCAGCATCCAAGCGCTATAAATAGGACCCTTCACTCTTCATTTAGAGACAGAATGTAACTTACGAGAGGCCGAGCTACTTCTATAAAGCTCCGACCTCAAGTACTGTTTAGTGAGCACGTCATTCGACGGACTAACACCTCGTACCATCATGTTCATTGCTCGGCTCCGGCCTTAAGATCAATAAAGAATCATTTTGTCCTCATTTTATATTTACATTTCACCCCGTAGTTCAAACATTCCAGATCGCAGCCCGTAATATTGACTAGGTCGGATTTCTGTAACAACAATTGACGCCGTCTGTGGGGAACGATAATCTTCTTTACGATCTAGGACGAAGTCGAGATGACAAGACCTCTCTCAGCCAGCGACAGCTCAGGAAAAGCAACAGAACAACAACAAGACCCAGACCACCCGAACTCGGAAAAGGAAACGAGCTTGTCGCACCCACCAGCTAGCTCGACAAACCCTCTCATCACCTCGGGACCCCCAAAAGGCGGCGGGGCCAGCACCGTACTGGCTCGCGCAAAAATGTCAACGGTCAACAGCCCAGTCAACCAAATCGGAACCACAAACACACACGGAGGTGCCGAGCAAACAACGACCATAACCGCACGGGCCCCAGCTCAAAGCCAGCAAGACACCGCTTCTCTAGTAAGAACCCTAATGGTACAGATCAACGAGCTGACACAATGCAACAACGATCGCTTCGAGTGGCTCGCGCGCGCCCAGAACACATGTCACGAGCAAATGGATAGCCTCCAAGCAACCGAACTATTACCCCGAAACAAGGAAGCATCTACAGACACATTCCTGAACACAACTATCGGGCAGGGCGAGCGGCCAACCACACCCCGATTAGCATCTGCACACGAGTCCGAAGCTCATGACGAGGGGCCGGGCAACAAAATCAAAATCCTGAAAGCGCAACTGGATAGCATGACGTCGAAAGTACACAAAGCCACCAGTTCAGCTCCTGAGATTGACAGAGTCCTAAAAGAAACACAGAACACGCCATTCACAAGCAAAGTAACAGGAACGCCAGTCTGACATCAAGGAAAAATCAAGTTACCCACCTACGACGGCAGTTCAGATCCACGAGAATACCTGACCGCTTTCAGCATCGCGATGGGGCGAACTCAGTTTCTTCCCGAGGAGCGCGATGCCGGTTTCTGTCAGCTCTTCGTTGAGAATCTCAGCGGCGCCGCCCTCAACTGGTTTTCACGACTAGAAGCACGATCAATCGACAACTACCAGCAACTAACGACCACCTTCCTCAAACACTACTCAATGTTCATTAAAGAAGGAGCCTCCAGTGCCGATCTCTGGTCAATCAACCAGGAGAAACATGAATCCCTAAGGTTATACATTGACAGGTTCAAAACGGTCGTGTCAAAAATCTCAATCACCGACAACGAAGGAATACCCGCGTTACGAAGCGGACTCTGGTACGAATCACCATTCCGCAGCGAGCTGGTCCTCAATAAACGACAAAGCCTCGAAGATGTCCTACATCGGGCCGCCATCTTCATCGAAATAGAGAAAGAAAGAGTACTGCTAGCCAAAAAGTTCGGATCAGCAAAACCGACGAAAGAGAAGGAATCAACGCAAGACTACGTCGAACCACGGCAGCACTATAATCAGGAATACAAGAACTCCAAAAAGGAAGGCAAGAAAACTGCGGCTTACCTCACCAGCGACCACGACCCGCAAAACAACCCGAGGAACCACGCCAAGAGAAACGGCTCCAGCACTGGAGACAAGGATCGACCTTTCTGCACGTACCACCAAAGATCGAGACACGACACTGACGAAAGTCGACACCTGCAGAACCTCCTCCTTGGAGAATACCAAAGAGGAGATACAAACATAACAAACCGAAACACACAAGTAATGCCAGCTGAAAAACAAGCGACAAAAGACAGTGAGCGAGTCCGACTCATCAGAGGAAAGAACAAACGGTCCGGAGGCGCACAACGGGCCAAACAAGACAACACCAACGCAGAATCACATGAGCGATCTTAATACAGCAGCGAGACAGGAAAAGCCGTCACCAAGGAGGCGCATTAACATGATATTGGAAGGACCCGCTGGTCACGGAAACTAGGACGAACACTCGGGAACTTCAAATAAAAAGGAAAGCACGGAACATGAAAAGATTCACGATGGCGGGGTCAAAGCAAGAAACGAAATCTCGTTCACCACTAGGGACGAAGGAGAAGCAAACAAACCAAATTATGACCTACTTGTCATCAAACTTCAAATAAGCAAACAAAGAATCGTTAAAGCCTTGATCGACACCGGAAGTCCAGTTAACCTCATTTTTTAAAAAGTTTTGCAGGAAATGAAGCTCGAAAAGACATAGTAAAAAGGCCGAGGAGGACACTCACTGGCTTCAACAGCGAAATGGCAACAGTGGTCGGAGCGATTCTTTTGCCAGCCCGCGCAGGGCAAATCACTCACACCACCACCTTCCTCGTCATAGACTGACCAGCGACATATGACGCGATACTAGGAACCCCGTGGATCCATGCAATGAAAGCAGTCGTCTTAACCTATCACCGATGCATCAAATTCCCGACTCCACGAGGAACCAAAACTATTTGGGGAGAACAGACAGAACCAAGAGCTGGCCTCGTTGGCAAGAGCGGTACCCAAAACCCAGCGCATCCAGACAAGGAAATAACCTCAGTTAAAACAGCAACTCAGGAACCGAGCTCGTAGATAAGCCCCTCTATCGTTCTTTTCATACATATATAAATGTATGAATTTCCAAAAAAAAAATATATGTTGTAACAACGAAAAGAACTACGATCGACTTGATCTCTCGTTAGAGAGTACGTAGGCAGCCTTTACGAGGTCCAGTCACCCCCATTACAAAAAAACGCGTTCTCTACTGGAAACGTGCTCGGGTTGCCCGAATTGTTAACATCGACATTTTGGCCAAATGATCGATATAATTGAAACGCGTCCCAAGGCGCAGTGGCATTGTGCCACGTTATCAATTTTGATAAAATCTAAGCCGGGGCCAGACCCGCACAAGTCGTCAGAATAGATTGATTAAGCCGAACCTCCTTCGCGCATTCCAATTCCGAGACTTCACAGGATAAGACGGGCACGTACTCGCACCTAAAACCTAACAAATGACAGGGTAAGCCGAGCCCAAGCCTGCACCTAAAAAACATTTGTATGTAAGGCGAAGACAATTCGTACTTAAGAAATCTGAAAGAAGACAAGTCAAAGACTGAACTTGCCCTCCCTAACACTCCAAGTTCCTTTCGAACAAAAACAATTGCACCCAAGGGTGATAACCTACAAAAAAAAAAAGGGGTCGTCGAACTAATGACAAGTTTGGACCCACCCGGATCCACCAAAACGAGCACAAAAGAAAACCAAGAGTCAAAATAATGCACGACAAGTTTGAAATTTTCCCCCTTGCTATAAATGACAATCCGAAAGCCAAAGTACAACGGCAAGACCAAAAGCATTCATAAAAAAAACAGCACAAACATATGCAGGCACAAAAGCAAACAGCTAAATTATTTGGAAATTCCCAGAGCTCGCAAACCAGCAGCCACTTCAGGAGTAATGAGCACGGTGTTCGACCCATAGGAAAAATCGACTAGCGCTCCAGAATAAACATCCTCATACTCAGAATCGCCAAGAGGAGTCATGAAAAAATCATCCTTCTCGAGCTCCGGAACCAGAAGCGCGGGCAGCTCAGCTCGCAGCTGGGCGTCATGTTCCTTTAATAGCTCAAAACGAGCGGAGGGAACTTCGAACCCCTCCTCCACAAGAAGCTGGAAAGCACCCATCACGGCTACAGTTTGATGCATCTCCAACAGCTTACTCATCGCTAGAGCGTCATCTTTCTTCTCAACCCTGATTTTATAAAGACGTTCGGAAGCTTTTTCAAACATCCTTCGCCTCTCAAGAAGAACAGCTTCATCACACGAATAACGCAACAGATCACGCTCCAGCTTGAGAGATTCGACTTCAGTCTTCAAAAGGTCGACCAAACTACCACTCCAATCCTCGGACTCCCTTTTCTCCTTCTCAAGCTTAAGAACCCGAGCCTTGAGCTCGACATTCGCGATCTCAGCCTCAACAAGCTTCTTCTGAACACCTTTGGGCCCACTCAAATACCGCCGCAAACTCATAACCTCCTTCTTAAGATCTTCTTCCCTGGCCTTAAACGCCTCCAGCTCCGCGGTATAAGAATCATTGAGATGATTAGACTTAACCAAAGCCTGACAAAACCAAGAAAAGCACGGTAGCATAAGCTCACTTGCGTGTCATCGAGCAGAGGAAAGACCAGGAGGAAACGCTTACCATCGCAAAATGGAAATTTATGTCCTATTGAGTCTCAGCATCAAACAACCGATCGACAGGGGTCATGCGAGGACGAGGCTTCAACGACAATTGACGAAAGAAATTCATACAAGAGGCTCTTTCATGAATGAGCAAATCAGGTCCAACATGGCGAAAGTTGAACGAACCATCCAGAGCCTTCATACCCTCTGACACCTTCGAACTGTCAGTCACCAACGGACCGTCCCCAATAAACGGTCCCGTCGCCCTACGCTTTCTGGCGCGAACAAGAGCCATCCGGAAAACCGGGTCAACATAATCCCCAAAGTGATCCAGTTCCGCAGCAGACACCTCATCAGTCTCCGACCTACACCATTTCCTGCTCGGGCGAGCATCACCCTGGTCAAAAAAGGGTCGTCGTTCTCTTCCCCGAAAGGGCCAGCATCATTAAGAGCCAGCTGCTCATTAGCGCCATTCCTGTCCGAAAAGGACAGCTCCTCTCCAGTGTCTACAAGACCCTTATCATCAAGAGATAGCCCCCTCATAGCATCAACGCCATCTCGGGCGTCAACCAGAAGCTCTTCTCCGGTACCGGCATGACCTTCCCTAACAGAAGATAATTCTCTTCCAACAACAGCCTCACCAATACCGTCGTTACTGCTGATATTATCAGCCTCGTCGGCCCGACCGCCAAGCGCGACGGTATTAACGGCCTGGCCTTCAACGTGGACTATCTCTCCTCCTTCAGGCTGGTTCGGGAGAACCAACAACCCCCCTTCCGTTTGAATAATCGGCCAGATGACATGATCATCTTCTGTAGATTTCTGAATCAAAGGAGTATCTATAACGGCAGCAAGAACCCTCTGAATATAATCAGGCAACGAAGCGTTTCTCCAACTCATCCCCAAAAAAGATTATGAGCAAAAAGAAAGAAAAGATGGGATAGGAAGAAACCAAAGCTCGTAGGAAAATTACACCCTGAAGCGAAGAAAAGCTAATTGAGGAAGGACGATAACTCGGAGAAACAGAAACAATTACCCAAAAACACAGTTGTCAAGACAAAATGAGAACCGAGAGAATTGAATCTGAGAAAAGGCCTCTCCTTTGTGCAAATGGAATCGCGTCCTTTCGCTTTCCTGGAAGGAAAAACAAACCCGACAAATGTTGATTGGGAATATCAAAATTAGACTGGCCTAGTTAGATTTCCTCCTGACTCAAATGCTCAAGAAAATTCGCCGAGCTCAGCGCTGTGACTCAACGAACTGGGGGGGGACTAATTGTTGGATATAGGTTTAGCACCCATTCATAAGCCCATTGGAAATCTAATTAAGACAACTATGTTAGCTCGGCCCAAAAAGACAAGCCCGCTAAGGAGTCAACAGCCCAAGAAGGAGTCAGCATCCAAGCGCTATAAATAGGACCCTTCACTCTTCATTTAGAGACGGATTGTAACTTACGAGAGGCCGAGCTACTTCTATAAAGCTCCGACCTCAAGTACTGTTTAGTGAGCACGTCATTCGACGGACTCACACCTCGTACCATCCTGTTCATTGCTCGGCTCCGGCCTTAAGATCAATACAGAATCATTTCGTCCTCATTTTATATTTACATTTCACCCCGTAATTCATACATTCCAGATCGCAGCCCGTAATATTGACTAGGTCGGATTTCTGATTTTTGTTTTAACTAATCTAATCTACTATTTTTTTCAAGTCGGAAATGTATATCACCACAAATCGAGGATTTCTCCAATTTACACAAGAACGATACGTATCTGGAATTTGGGTTTTTGTTTTCTCTTTCATGGCGCTGATGAATGATTATTTTTGGAACAAATGATAGCTAGGTTTTGATTGCTGCTAGGATCACTCGAAGTATACTTGGACTTTGTTTTTTAATTGAAATCTGTCTCTAGGACTTTATTACTTCTTGTGAATAATTCAGATGTTTTCATTGTCAATGCAGGAAAACCGAAAATCTGGTAATAAGCAAGAGCTATAAGCATGGACAAAAGTAATTATTTTCTTGCCTCTTGTGAACAAATTGGTCTAAATTTATGATTTATAATGTATTGTTTGAATTGAGTATTGAGAAATGTTAGCGTTTTGTTCTGTTAAGGCAAGTAAATCAAATCATCTTTATTTAGAATGTTAACACATCATGTTATTCTCTCTCGCCACCAATACCCAAAGATGTCTAAGACATCGTGATAATTCCGGTCTGGTGTAACATATGATAGTGTGAAAAATGCTATCAATCACATATAATAGCGTTTAGACATTACTATCAATCAAATATACATTTTTCTGGTAATGGAGATTCTAGCTGGTAACCAATAAACAATATTTAAACATTACTTTTTCACTAAATTAATCTCATCAAAACAAAAGAACAATATCGCCCCCAATGTAGTGTTTATCTGAGATAAAATTAGACATAAAATTGGTTATACTGCAGGTGGAGGCAACAACGCGGAATACATTAAATAAGTATTGTGAGCGGAAGGATGAGAGGGGAATACTTTTGGACATTGTCAAATGGAATGTCAGGAAAGTAAGTAAGTAACTACCATGATATCATTATCTTTTGAACTCTACATATTCGTGAGGGGTGAGGGGACAAGGTTATACGACAATACTTTCAACCATAACTAAATAAAAAAACAAATAGAAAACGTCTTTAAACGCCTATGACACAACCACCACCAAATTTACTCAGTGTTATGCAGTAAACATTAAATGATGTATGCAATTGATTATATTTATGGGTGACAAACGAAAAAAATATAGTTTGAGAAACCACTTACACAACCGAACCCCCGCACGTGCGCGGAAAGTGAAGATCTCTAGTATATATAAGATGGGATGTCAACAAAGAAACCTTCACATACAGTTGTGATTAATCAGCGTTTCCTAACTTGGTGAATACATAGTTCATTCAATATAAATCTTATTCTAGCACACAAAAAAACTGGATTGAAATCACCATCAGAAACAAGTTTCCCCAAAATTTTTGGAAAACCTTTACAAAAATAGACGAATATGTAGATGTGAGATTTTTTCTTAATTCAATAAATTAGCTATATGTGATGGTTTTATAAGATTTTGAATCCAACAATACAATCGTTTATGATATTGTTTTGCAACACCAGAAAAAAACTATTTTGCCACTAATATAATTACAATAAAAATGCAAGACTTACTTTTGAAAAAGAATAAAGACAAACGAGATTTGTTGGAATAATTTATTTTTTACAACATTTATTGAATGAAAAATATAAGAAATTGGTACTTAATTGTTTGATCCACAAAGATAAGCTTATTGGAAAAAAAGAAAAGAAAATATTTATGAAGATTTATAGATGGAAAATGAAATATTATATAATTATCTGGATGCAATTATTTCAAAAATTGTCCTAAGGTATTCACACTCAATCTATCTAAGATATTATACACAATCTTAAGGGAAAATCAATAACAATTTGACCAGAAATAATTTTTTTTATGTCCTAAGTTCAATCTCCTTTGGGAGGAGAATTATTTCCAAAGGAAATAGTTAAAAGTTGACTCCGGGACAACGGAGATTAGGATTTAGGTCCGAAATTCAAGGTTGTCAAAAAAAAGTTTACATTCACCACACTAAGACCCTAAATGAGGCTTGGTTAGGCATAGGTCTGCATATGTATGGTTATGCATAATGACATTAGTATTTTTCTATAGTATTTTCATAGTTTTTTTCCTTCTATTATTTCTGTTGCGAGACAAAAAAAGTTCTCTTGCGTTATATTATATACTAGGTAACTCGCCCACATCTTGTGTGGGATTATTTTTTTGGTCCACGATTATTTTATTTTGATAAAGAGAAAAGTTCCATTAAAGTATATAAATAGTTAGTTATATAGATTAAAAGATATAAGTTAGTGGATAGAGTATATAATTGGTTGTGTAGCGAATATTTATTTGTTTCTTTTATGTAGTTGAATTGTTTTATGTTTTATTCAAAATTTGGTAACCATTTAAATAGTTTTAACTTTTGGTAATTATTTAAATTTAAGTTATAAAGTAATAGTGTTGTTGCGTTTGTTTTTTTGTTTTAAAATTCAATTACTTTAACTCAATAAATACAATATTCTAAAAATAAATTATAAATTAATACATACTTATAAAATTATATTGTGGAGACATAGAAATCGGAATAGTAATTTAAATACTTGAAAGTGATAGATGTTCTAAACGAAACAAAAATATAGTACCAATTCAACAAACATAGGAAACAAAACACTAACCATATATTTTTGACAAAATCAAACAGAATTAAAACAGAGTATCAATCGTGAGTTAGACAAATTCAGGCATTATTTGAGGAGAGGAGTTTGAGGACATGAGCATTGCCATTTTCCTATAAAAATTGAAGCATGATTGCTTGCTTGGCCTTGACATTATTTTCTAACAAAAACTCTCTTAAGGCGCCACTCAAACGTATACGTCGCCTGTCACTATAAGAATGGAATGCAAGCTCAACATACCATTTCTCTCCCGCAACATTGACCATCGATATGGTGTTGCCTGCAACCTTCCCTAAATCATTTGCATCCACAAATAACTTTGGAAGATACTACAAAATGAACAACTATGGATCATGTAACAATATTTAAAACCAAACAACAAAGAAACAGCTTACGATTCTACTTCGTTTGATGTTGTCACTCGTTACGTTTAAAGTAACAAACTTCTCTTCGGTTCCTACAAAAGTATTTCCTTATTAGTCAAAATATTAGAAAAGGTGAAGAAAGTGTCTGGAAAATAAAAGAAAAACACTTACTTGTGCTTGCTTCTCCAGTCTCCATATGAAGAGTATTTTCATATGTGATCTCACAACAGTGCAGTCCGTACTGTTGTAACATACGAAAATCGGCACCTCCACGATACTCCAAAATTAAAAAATCGCCATCCTGTAAAGCATGTGCTTTAAAGAACCTTCTCCAGCCTTCTGTAAGCCTATCACCAAGACGTTTGATATGAAACTCTTCTGGCCTCGCATTAGATGTGAGTTTACCGACTGTAACATCAGTTTTTCCAAGTATATAATTCTTAAAGAACTTTTTGGAGAAAGTCTGCAACACAAAGTTTAAACAATAATAGCCAGAAATAAAAGCTGTATAGAAAATAAACCTAATAAGATAAAGAAGTAAGATTACATACCAGACTCTTTCTACATTTGTTTGGAATCATAGGCTTGAAAAAGCGTGGGTTTGTCATCTTCTGATTTGTTCTGAAAAGCTAATATCTCTTAATATAAATAAAAACTCATCAGATACATGTACGAAAACAATATGAAATAGACCGCATCGAAGAATAGAGAACGATTTGTAAAGCTGAGTAAACAAAAAAGTAAACTTTAGAACTTAAACCTGAATTTGTGTTGCAAAATCGATGAGTTCCTATTGATTGGTCTTTCACAATCATTTTATCTCAATAGAAGTTGGCAAATTCGAAGAATACGAACCCTAATTGTAAATATCGTTCTTCTCCAAAATGTTGGGTTACCTTGTTGAATGATTTGTTGATTAAACATGAACCTCTATTTTATCATTAAATATTTTGCAGCGCCAAGATTGAACTGAAGAAATTCGTCAATCGCCTCTGCACTTTACCAATCTTTGGAATGCTTAGAACGACTAAAAGAAGTAGGTATTGTTTCATCTTCATTGATCTTACAATGGGCCATAATATGTGGGCTTTATTAAGCATACCTTCTCCGGAAATGTTAATGTTATAATAAATTAGTCCAAATGGAAGGTTAGATTTAAAATGACAAACTTATCTGTAACTAAAAATTCTTGATTTAGATTAAGTTAGTCTATTTGCAATATTGCAAATCATTGCATTATTTAAATTCATTAGATATTAGTTATCATTTAGCCAGTAGTTATTGCTTTATATTTTTCTAAATATGATTAGAAAATATTTGTTTGCAGAATTAATATGAAAATGTTATGACAATGAGTTTAATACCATATCATATATATCGTTTTGAAGCTGTTGTTAGACACATAGATTTGAACATAGTAGTTGTAGAAATAACATACTATCCAGAACATAAACTTAAGTTGGATTTCAACATGTTTTAAAAGGTACAATAATAAAATAACATCAAGTTCTCGCGTTATTTCACGGCTGGAGGAGGTATAACGAAGGAGTCGTCAGGTTTTCCCAAAGTGACTCCAACGTGAAAGTGTTGTTGGGCTTGATCTTGTTATATTTAAGAAATTCGCTTAAGAAACCTGTTAAACGCAAACCACGTCTACTACTTCCAAACTCCATTACTAAAAAAGCAGGCCACCAAGCACCATTCTCAATAGCTAGAAAAATTCATTTTCCTACAAACTTTTCCAGATCATTTGACTTGACAAACGTTTTAGGCAGAAACTGCATTAACACAATTGTGATTGTTTCTCTAAATTCTGCTATAATCAATGAACAATAAGTAAAAGCATCACCAAACAAAAAGAATGATGAGCACTTACAATTCTGCTGTTTTTTATGGTGTCCTTGGTGGATTTTTGTTTCAAAATAATTTGTTGGTCAGGGTTATTCTGCATTATCGATTAAAAAGTTACTAAATTTTGAATATTAAAATTAACCAACAATTAAAGATAAATATAGCATCAGAAATAATTACATAGCACGTCATCAGGGGATTGTTGGGGAGGAGGATTAACAGATTTCTTATTCGCCATTGATGTAGCCGAATTTAGTTTGTAACTACATTGATCAAAAGAATATAATATAAATATTGCGTATTTAACTTGAAAAAGTGGGAAATCATGAAGGGGACTGCCGAATGGGTAGGCAAAATTAGGAATTAGGTTTACATACCTTCGATTGAGTCCTTGTCTGAAGAGAATAATCAATAAGGAAAGGTACGGTTTACAAAAAGTGAAGATAACGTTACCGATTTTGGTAAATATTTATTGTACTTTTATTTTGTTTCGATATTATCGATGTTGAGGAATTTTTACTTCGGGCCTTATAAAATAGTTGTGAATGTGAGATATATTGAGCCTTTTAAACGAACATATTATGATTTGATCCATATAAAATTCTAAAGTATCTATTTCAATTACAATAAATTTTGAAGAAGTAAAAATATAGTAAATACGATACTTTCCACTTACTTATGCGGTAAAGGTATTTTTCTGTAAAAAATCGTAAAATCCCAAAAATGTGTTTTAAATGTGATATAATATAAATATTATCAATAAATAAATGCACCACTTAGTAACTGACAATCTGTTCATCTTACAAATTGTATGTTAATATTTTGTAATTATCCGATATTATAGAATATTAATACTATAATGTTCAATAAATAAAAGTGATAATAAATAAGATTAAAGGTAATGTTTAAAATTAAGATAAGTTCAAGTCCTTAGATGGACATTAAGTCCAAAAGAGAATTAAAATATCATACAAATAACAATAAAAAGTTTTAAGTTTAAAAGGAGTTGAATAAGATGAGGAGGATCATGGCTTGAAATTGACTGCAGTGGCTTTGGTCCAGCGAGCCCTATACGGTAGCGATAAAGTTGAAGAAACATACCACTCTTTAATCTGATTAACCTCTTCTAACTCAGGATCAAATTCACTTTGGGAGATCAGTTCGGAGTCTTCTACATAAGTTGTACCTAACCAAGAAACAATAACATATATTTAGATACTATAATTATTATTTACCTCAAATAATGAAAAAAGTAAATATATAGAAAAATATGTACTTACCCCAAGTACCATTGACTCTCCAAAACCTCAAGACAATAATTGTTTCATAATTTCCGGACGAATGCCAAAATTCATGAAGCTTCATTGCATGAGGACCCCTAGCAAGGCAGTTTATGTAGGTTCCACTACAATTATATGATTTAAAATGTTATTTTTTATAACAAATATAATAGCTTATACTAATTGAAATAGCAAGTGTTAATGGTGCCATAAATGACTATAATTAAATATCAATTTAATCAATATATAAATTTTGATTCTTACTTCATTTCCCTAAGCTTAAACCAAATCTTCTGCACTGAGTCGGATGAGATCTGTCTCCTGTTAATCTTCTCCTCATCACATGATTCCAGATGACCCACAAATTTGATGCATCCAATGACATCTACAAAACCAATATATGAATAATTTAGAAAATATTATGCATGATTTACAAAAAATATAATTTAAAATAAATTTTAGGATTTATACACTCAAACATACCAATGGTGTGCTTCGATGATAGTTTCCTTTCTAATATTGCTTCCAATGCAACAAAATCGTAGAAATTATCATCAAAAACAGTAAAGCAATCAGAAAGTTGAGTTTGAGAGTTGATAACAATTTTTTTGGCTGTAGTAGTGTTTCTCGAATCATCTTGAAGATGACATCAAAGTTTTGGACATATTTCCACAAACCCTCCTCAAAGTTCTCGTTTATTTTGTGAAAGACATTAGTTGGTATTGTTGCTTCAACCTTGAAACCCTAATCACTGAATATTTATTTCAAAATAAGTAGATCAAACTAATATAGAAGACTATGTGGTAAACTCTTGTCTAAATTAAAAAATAATCAGAAAACATACTTTTTCATCACAGAAAATAACATGATCTTGAAGACCACTTGGTTGTACATTTGTGAACCCTTTCTAATGATCTTCAAACGACATTTGTAGTCGCTTTGTGTGTTGTTGACGTCCCATAATAGAGTACAGTCTTCCATTTTAGTTTGCTTAGTTTTTTGAGTTATGGAAGAAAAAGATTTTGGAAGAGAAGAAGGTATGATAATATATCAAATTTCGTACCTTTTGGTGAAAAATTTAAACAACCGTTTATTAATGAAAAGATGTAATCATTGAATAGTTACGTTCTTAAAAGTTGAGATAGTGGTTGTGGTTTTAATATTGATTTTAATGAGGTGTAGATAGATTTGTTATGATATACTATAATTTATTAATTTAGTGTTCCGATATGTTCAAATCATATATTTGTGATATTAGTTGATTTTAGTGAGTTTTTAAAATAATAAAATCGTAAAAATAGAAATCACAACGTCGAATATATATCTAGCGTAATATAGCTTTATCATAATTAGAAACGTCTATGATTTTGCATTTAATATGCTCATTTAATATTATTCCTTATATCACTATTCTCGGAATCTGTTATGATATCTTGCAGGTTGGACAAAATCTATAATAAATGTATCTTGTTTGTAGGTTTTTGTCTAATCAATTTATGATCAAAATTAAAGACATATCAATATTTTTTAAAAATTCTAATATAATACTTTCATTCTTATCCATTGCTTGATCATATTATATCTTCTATTTGAAATCCGTACAATCTTTCATTGTTAAAAACCGCTCAATTTAATTTATTTAATATTGTTAGAAGAAAGTTCAAGAGTGAATCCATATGATACATGTCAGTCAATGATTAGTACCTTTAAATAAAAATGAATACCCGAGAACAATTGAATTGAAAACTACAAATGTTGAAACAAATGACTTAAAATTCTTTGAAACATAAAAAGAAAACTACAACTGATCTACTGAGTAACGTTTCTAAAAACCTCCTTGTAAACAACACTGGTAGTCTTTTTAAGCACAATTCCATCTTCATCTGTAATAAGAATCTTCAATCCAGACCTTGTTTCGGAACTTCCTCCACCGGGAACTACTGGAAGAAGAATCTGCCTAAAATCACCACCAAAAACAGCAACCTTTCCTCCAAATGGCCTATCATCATTTTCTCTGATAATATCGCGCAAACTTCGGTCCAAGTTTTCCACACAATGTTTACTCATTATAGGAGCTTCATCCCAAACTAACAAATTAGCAACTTTCATCAATTCAGCAAGATCGGAACCTGGCTTCATATGGCAACTTGTGAACTCGTCTGGATTGATCGGAATTGCAAATCTTGAATGTGTTGTTCTCCCATCTTTCAACAACAGCGCGGCAATTCCACTTGAAACAGTATTAATCACAATAAGACCTCTGGAAGAATAAAAGCACTTAATAGACTCCACAGGAATGTTTTGCCCGTACCTCCAAAACCATAGAGAAAAAACATTCCTCCTTTTCATTCACAACTGCATCAAATATAGTTTCATATACTATTCTCTGCTTGTCCGTTATCATAGCAAGAAGCCTCTCTTCTTCTTTTCTTTCATCCTCACAGTTATAATTCCTATCATCATCTATGAGACGTTTGCCGTTGTACTCTTCATAATCTTCTGATAGTGGCATCTCTGGCCATTTAGTAAGCGATCCACCATAACTTTCCAACTTTGATTGTATCCTTGTCAATGCTATGTTTTTCCTTTGATCATCATTTAAAATCAAATCTTCATGATTAAAACAATGTTAACAATACTATATCTTCATGAGGGATTTGCATGTTTCACAAAAATTAAATTAAAAACAAATAGAACAGTCAAAACAACCAACAATATTTTTGCAAAGTTTTGTAATACATATCAGGATTCCAATGTTTTCTCCTTTCATCGATCATAATGTCTTCTGTTAGATATTCCAATGTTGAATTCCACACAAACAAAGGATGGGAAATACTATCTGTTATTAACATTTGAACAAAATAATCAAGAAGATCATTTCCATTCGCCCATTCACTTGCTTCCTCAATTGCTAGAATAAATTATTTGTCATCATCTAGCAATCCCTGAGCACATGCATCTTTAATGGTAGGATAGACAATACCTTCGAAAGTCCTTATATTCTCATAGCATTCCGGGCCTTTAACATAGTTAAGAAGTATTTCTTAAATAATACAACTGACCGCATGCTATACTCACATGAGCAATCCTACCAATCACAACACCAAGCTTTCTTTGCCTTGGTTTCCATGACCTCTCTTTTGATACCCATGTAAACTTTGTTGGGAACTGAGAATAAGTGATATCCTTTGCAAGATTAGGATATTTCCTACACGCAACCATCAAGCGATAAACATAGATTGAATAGCAGTTGTTTTGACCAAAAGAGTCTCAATCGGTTCAAATTCATCAAAGTAGACAATATGCTGGGTTGGAAGATGAAAACCAAGTTTCTCAACAGCTACAGTACGGTAATGTGTAGGGAATGCAAATATATGCCATGCGGCTTCAGGAGGTGAAATATATCTAGCAATCAAAGAGTGTGAATAAATGTATTAAAATATTATGATAAATGTTATAAAATTAATATATAGTGTGCAAACAAACGTGTATAATACCTGCAGTTGTAGTAGTGCTCAATTTCGTCAATAACACCATCTTCGTTCTGTTATTCAATAGTAGCCGCAATATAATCAGGACCTTTATGAATGTATTTTAAACAAATACTTTATGGCTCGCGACTGGACGCACCACTTGACCTAAATATGTGCACGATATCGAAGCATGAGTTCCTTGTTATATGGAACAACATATCCATTTTCAAGTTTAAGCTTTCCCTTTTCAACAAACCTCTGATCATCTCTACGTCTGTAGCAAGGAAAACCATTAGTATCAATTGTCGTCCTATTGTTTACCGACCTTGGATACTTCTTCGAACATTTTCCGTTTACCATACAAACACTACTCTTGTTTGTGTTTACACATGGACCATGCATCATGCATTCTGATACTGCTGCGTATAAGTTCGGTTGTGTAACCTTGTCTGGTATTTCTGCACAAATAATCTTATCTATGTCTTCTGTTGTTGGAAATTTGTAACCTTTCTCCATAAATAGTAGAATATGAGCATGGGGCAACCCTCTTTTTTGAAACTCAATCGTGAACATTGCTGTAATATAAGAACCAAGAAATTTTAATAATGAACTTATCATTCTACCACAATTGAAGGTATACAACCAAAAATTTAAAAAGAGGAAGTATATCTAGATGAAAAGATAAAAAATGAGGAAGTAAAAAATATACCTCCAGCAGTCTTGCCAAAGACACCTCCTCTGGTCAATTCCATGATCAAACTGTCAGGTTTTGCTTTAAAGATTCGACAAATGATATATGGTCTATCCTCGATGGTCAATCTATATTTCTCAAGAAACATGGTTATCTCCGGCCACTTAGGGTTGCATGTAAAAGTAATGAAAAGGTCTGGAAAACCTAAGTAGTTGCATATAGCCATTGCATCCAAATAATTATGATGCATATACCTAAAACCACTTGTAAAACTTGATGGAATAAAGATGCGTGGAACTTGTTTTAGAAGATTTACACCTCCCGCCTCAGCCATTTTCTGAATCTTTTCATAGTTTTCTGATCGTAGCTTCTTCTGATTTTTTCACACATAACGCAACCCGTTGTATTCAATCATCGTATATACGTCAACCAAAAACTGTTGAAACAATCTTCCACATTTGTTTATAGTAGGAGCCTCGCTAACTCTTTCACAAATCTATATGCAAAAAATTTACGCATAGAAATCACTTTCCTCTTCCTACCAGCATCATCTGTCAAACCTATAGGAATTTGCAATCTGAAACCATCCTCTCCATATGGAAACATAATTGGATACTGGAGAGGCAAGTAGGCTGGATGAAGTTCACTAATCCTATGAAATCCGCCATCAGTTGTCTCCAATATAATGTCCCTTGTCTCCATGTTACAGACAAAATCTCCGGGAATAAGTGCAACCACTTCATCTTTTGTTGGCATATTGTGAGTCCTGACATCTTTCGTTCTACTTTCCATGAATCTGAGACGGAAACCGGTATCCTGGGTAACATCAAATCTATCTCTGGCTGCCCTCAATAAGGCCACATAAGGATTAACCTCATCTAACATATTCTTCAATATTTCGACAACTTGAATCCTCAATTTTTTTACATCCATGTCGTTATCACCCCTATAAAAATAGTATACAAAAAATAATAAATAACCTTGTGAAAAATAGAAAATTAGCATTTTTTCCAAAAAAAAAAACAACCCCTTACCCGTATGCTGCAATTCTAGTACTAAGTTCATTTAACGAATTATAAATGTATAGTTTCAAAAACTTAGGACACTCTCCAATGTTTGGGAAGAGAGCACCAATTCTATGATAATTTTGGCCATGCATCTTAAAAACATATGGTCCACGTCCATCGTTGACGGTATGATCAATCTTCCCTCCAAGTGAGGTGAACACGAACATCATATTATAAGCACGAATAAATTCCCGAAAATGTTTGGACAATTCACTACCATTCAGAAGTAATTCCAATAACGCCATTGGAGGATTCCTGAGTTTTGGTAGAACGATTTTTCCTTTCTTACAACACATTGTAAAATCTGGCTGCGATTTTCTATTTCTCTTCCCTATTCGTTCTCCATACCACATGTATGCTCCACAATATTGACACTTATAAGATGGATCTCCATCGTCAAAGTAACCTATTAATAATTTGTAAATGATGTTTTAAAAGATGTGTGTTGTTATGTGATATATGAAGAAACTAAAATATGATAACATACCAGTCATATCATCTAAAGCATCTTGGGTATTTACTTTATTGTCTATGTGATAAGATGCATCAGCCATATCTTCTTCAATTGAATATACATCACTTGCATCTTCTTCATCTTCCGATTCACTTACATCGGCATACCTGTTTGTGAAAGCTGAATTTTTTTTTGTCAATATAGTTAAAAAATTTTAATACTAAAAATTACGACAAATCAATGTAACCTACAATTGAATATTGATTATAACAATGTATACCATGAGGATGATGATTAATTTCAGTTATAGGGTGAGCATTAGACGGGTTTTCATCCACATTTCCTGTTGATTGACAAAATATATTTTGGCTTTTCTCTTTTCCTTTTCTTTGAGATGAATTAGCTTACAATTTCATGCAGAAAGTAAACAGTTAGTGCAGTGGTTCAATAGTGCATGATTATTGTAATAGAGTAATCTTGATCCGAAACCTGGTGTAACTATTGACTGCATGGTTTGTAACAATATGGAATTTGAAGTACCACTTGTGCATTCCAAACTCCTTCTTCCTGTTTAATTTAAAAAAATTCAATAAATATAGAAGATGATCACCGTTTCAGATATTTAAATTTGATCAAAGAGGAAAGCAAATTCAAAGTACCACTACTTTTGGCTTGATTTCTGTGAGACACATTTTCAGTTGAAACATGTGTTCTTCGAGAAAGAATATTGGTAATATCACGCATAGGAGTTATATATCCAATGCCATTCGGGTTCGGAAAAAATTGTGATATTTGAAGATGCCACCGAAGATTTGACTGAGGATCTACCTATTGTTTAAATCAAGTATAATTATATCAATGAATCATCCCATTGTAAGAAATGTCAAGGTATTTTATATCGAAGTGAAACCTTTCTGAAGAGGAGGTGATATCGGTTTGTTCTGGCACTTTCTTCCACCTTGCACCAGATCGAATAATGGTTATCATATAATGTATAAAAATCAATATCAGTAATTTTAAAAACTCACGTTTTTGTAATGGAGGTGACTCAGAATCATTTTCTTTATCAGATTCGGTACAACCTCTTTTCATGGTATTCCGAGTAAATCTTGGTACTCTCTAATATAATTCTGAAATTTTCAAATAATCATATTATGAATGATATCGCACTCTTGGTGAATAATCCAAACCAAGTAGGTATATTATAATTTTAAAAATCTGTTGCGGATTTGAATCCACCAAAAAAATTTAATTGCCAATTTGGTATTGCAAAAGAATATTTGGTTTTCTTAGATAACTAATAATTTCTAACTAATAAATATTGATTAAATTCTGATACCGAGTATTTGAAAGTGATTATAACATCCAAACACAATGGTACACAAACACATGCAAACATTGGGATAATTTTGTTTGGAAAGTTATGCAAGCATAAATGTATACTAATGTGAACTCTGCAAATATGCTTTGGTAATGCAAGCATAAATGTATACTAATGTGAACTCTTAAGAACATACAAAACAATATCTACTATATAGTATCCTTCTCTTGAATACTTCATTGACTTCGTATACTTTAATCTTCTTGCTGTGAGAAATTTAACATATACCGATTGATGAGTAGTTATCTAACAAATAAAGATTAGAGAGACAGAACATACAAAACTTCAATTTTATTCTATTAAGAAGAATCCTAAAACAAAAGTAAAGTATTAAATGAACAGATAAAGAAGAAAATAATCATTTTATTATTCAAATATGCTTTAGTAATGTAACAATAAAAGTATACAAATATGAACTTAAAAGAACATACAAAACAATATCTACTATATATGAAAAATCGTCTTGGATACTGCATTGATGTCGTCCTTAATCTTCTTTCCGTGTGAAGTGTAACAAACACCGATTGGAAACATACAAAACTTCAATTTATTCTATTAAGAAGAATCCAGAAACAAAAGTAAAGGATTAAATGGACAGATAAAGAAGAAAAAACCCATTTTATTATTCAAATATGTTTTAGTAATGCAACAATAAAAGTATACAAATGTGAACTAAAAAGAACATACAAAACAATATCTACTATAAAGAAAAAATCGTCTTGAATACTTCACTGACTTCGTGCTTAATCTTCTTTCCGTGTGAAATGTAACAAACACCGATTGGTGAGTAGTTATCTAGCAAATAAAGAGTAGTGACAAATAAAGATTAGCCGATGGATACATATCATTTGGCTTCATATGAATACAAGCTGCAAATTAATAAACACAAAATAATCATTACAATGTAAATAGTAAGAAAATAGTTACCTATCGTTTGGCTTGTTATGTTACATACCTGGAAATGAATAAAACCCTCAAAAAATAATAAGCATGTTAATGTGAAGTGATATAGTTACCTATCGTTTGGCTTGGTATGTTACATACCTACAAAATGACCAAAACCACATAATAAAATTATAAGCATGTTAATAGCAAGTGAGAAACTTACCTTATTGTTTAGCATGGTATGTTTCATACCTACAAAATCATCAAAACCACATAAACAAAATCAGAACAATAGAAACGATACAAACAAAAGAAATGCTTCGAGATGTGGGTGTTATGAGTCTGGTATAGGCTATATTTATAAGAAAAATCATTTTAGGGCTACACTAAGTTTTCGAAATCTTCTATTAGAAGATTAGTATATTCTTTGGGTTTTTTTTCTTTTCAGATTTGATAATTATTATCGATATTATTAGTTGCTAAATTTTAGTCTCGACTTTAGTTTGAATTTGAAAAGTAAGGAAATAAAATATTAAAAATATAAACTGTAATCTAAATTTATGGGAAGAAGTTAAGATTACATCTCGTAAGTTTAGGTAACCACATTTAATTTTTAAATTGACATTAATTCTCGAATTTTGGTTTTTTAAATCTAAATGTTTCCTCAACAAATTTTGATTTATTTTTAACGTCAAACATGCTCTCGGCCAATCAAAACATTTCATTAAAGCTATGTCATCAATGACATCATAGTTTTGATTGGTCAAGATTCATCCATATCATCCATTCTAATAATTCGACTTCGCAAATCATATATATTAGATAAAGGAGAAGTGAAAGAGAAGAACATCTTAAACCTTCTCCATCTCACACCCCAACTTTTGTTGATGTGTCCTCACTACAATTTTTTGGCTTTTTGTTTGGTTTACGGAAAAACAATTAGCAGAATCTTATCGTGAGAAATGGAAATCAGAATTTTTTCTCTATCTATTTAAAAGTAAAAAAAAAAACCCTTTTCTCCATCTACGAATCTCTCTTCTCAAGGTAAGTTCTTTATTTCTTCTTCGATTATTCAACTCCTACGATTCAATCGATCTCACCTTTTTCACTCATTTGTTTCATTTTTTCCCTCAAAATAGTCGACATAAAAAGGACTCGGCTGTTTTATACTCTCGACCACAAAACCTGAAGCTGAAGGAGCTACATACCGTCTGATCGAAACTATATTCGTCTAATTCCAGTTAGTCGTCTTTTATCCGTCGATTATCTTCGTTGTTTGTCAAAACCCTAACTCATTTTTTTCGTTTGTCGCAGCGGAGAAACCGAATAAGCATATCTTATTAGGGTTCAGGTTTGTCTTGATTTTCCCGACTGTATTTCCAGTCGATCTCACCTCTTTACTAAATTTATTATTTATTTTAGCTTTTGTTAATTACAGATTCAGATCTCCGTTAAGATTATCACCCTGCTCGACCATCATCCTTGAGGTGGACATATGTGAGATCAAATGTGTGTTAAAGACCATCATCTTAGTATCCATGTTTTTTGGAGTTTCTAAAAACAATGGTTTTGGGTTACATTAGTATCCAGTTAGTTTATTGATAGATACCAATTTTGATTCATCTTCTTCTTACGTTCATTTTTGGTTTCGTAGGAATTGAAGGAATAATCATAGTTTAGCTGTTAATTGTTTGGTAAAATCATCTCAAACTTTGTTTTTATTTTTTAGAATCTTATTACTTCAGCGGTGGTTTGAGTTGCACTTCAATTGAATAAATCTTCTTCTTCAGAGCTACTAGCCAAACTTCTATTGCAGTACATTGTTCAGAGGTGTCAACAAGAATTAAATTGAATTTGTGTATTATGTTTGTAGACTGATGTAAGGTAACATATATATGTACATTTAATCTTCTCCTTAATGTTTTCAAATTAAATTTGTACATAATATCTTCTTCTTTATTTTGTTCAAATTAAATTTGTGTCTAGTGTTTATAAACTGATGATCAGCAGAAGCTTTCTCTTAGAAAAAGCTTTGGCTGACATTGTATATTGAATTGGTACATGGAATTAACTGGTAGTTAACGGTTTTCCAAGTTTCACAGAGGAAGGTGGTGATGGTCACAACAAAGCCAACAAATGAACAAATGGATTTTCATGGCAACACCGCAACATAAATCTCGATGGTCATTTTCAGTTACTCTTCTCGCCTTCTTGACTTTTTGAAATGTGGTATTATTTTCTTAATAGTTCATTGATTTTTTAATCATAATCTTTTGTTTCTTACTAATATTATTTTCTTTTCCGCAATGGAGTTGACTCTATCAATGTAAAAACTTACCAACGAGAAACTTCTAAACCTTTACAGTGTAAGTTCCAAACTTATCCAGTGAGTTAAATAGAAATAGCTTTCCTATTCAATCAATCAGAGACACTATTCATATAATCAAATTAAACATGAGACATCAGAGAAAAATGATCCCCAATTAGCTGATTTCGTCGATACTGAGTTTCTTGGAGAGCATGTGACTTTTGTTTTCTTTTGACTAGAACTTAGTGACCTTAAAGTAGTACCTGCTGTAAAAAAACAACTACAATACACTTTTTTGGTAGATTTAGGCAATCATAAAGATCTCAGACTTCAACATATTGGACGGTTGGCAAAGGACATGGTACTCTAATCTAAACCCCCTATATTGAAATTGTGTTACGCTAAGACTTGATATAATAAGTTTTCTAAATGTCTTTAAAATATTCTACCTTTGTAAGACTTTGGTACTTCACCAGACTCTTCTACATGATTCGATAGTGGAAAACTTGACAAGTGTATGTGAGACCTGCTAACAATCAGAACTCTTCTACATGATTCAAGACTGAGTTTCTTGGAGAGCAGATGACTTTTATTTCTTTAGGACTAGAACTTATGGACTTGAAAGTAGTATTCCACAAATATTGATCAAATCATTCTTGATAATATAAATATATATATAGAGCTTGAATGGTTTATTATTCTTATTTCTTATTTTCAGAAATGGAGTTTGCTCTGTCGTTGGAGAAACTTACCAACAAGAAGCTTCTAAACGTTCGTTGTGTAAGTTCCCAAACTTATCCAGTGAGTCAAATAGTAATAGCTTCCCTATTCAATCAAGGACGAACACTATTCATATCATCAAATAAAACAGGTGGCATTGGAGAACAATCAATCAAAATCATTGTAATCACTCTAATCATTGAGTCCTTAACTCAATTAAAGAGGCAATCAATGTTCTTTCTACTTGGTTGTAAGAGATTTCTGGATGATATTTATAACTTATATAAAAAAATTCTTTCTTAACAGGCCATGATTCAATTTTTGACAAACTTATAGTATCATATTTTAGAGTTTCTACGATGTTCTTTTGCATAATTTTTATGCATTTTGCATTCATACTTAAGCATATTATTAGGAATTCATGCATTTAGGAATTAGTGTGTTTAGGATTAGAGTTTGCATATTTTGATATTTTCTTAAGTCTTTCTAGGTGGTTTTGGATTATTGGAGAGTTATTATAGTTTACAAGGAGGTTTGGAAGAGTTTGGATGTCAAAGGAGTGATTGCAAGTGAAATGGTGATGAAGGACCAAATCGATGATCCTGAAAGACTGAGTTTTATGAAGCCCTTCCGTTGACATTTATCTCTGGGACTACAAATGGAAATTGTGATAAATTGAGTCAGATTTCCAATGGAGGTTGTTTCAAGGAGTTTTCAGCTGGCTAAAAAAACTTTATGGCCGATTTACTGGACATATATCAACAGAGTTTGCACTTTGACCTCATGGCCATTCTTGAACAGAGATTGTACCGGCCATGCAATATCAGGCCATTTTCCCATCGATTTGTGTCACATCGGCCAAATCCAGCTGATTCAAGACCATTCCGGCCCATTCTTATTTACAACTTTTCCATTATGACCTTCACTACAAGAAAACATGTAATATTCCAACAAAAAAAAATTAAACGATCATATATTTTGTTGCAATTTTCCAATAAATATCTCACAATTTTTTATATGGCGTTCTATTTGTTGGAAACTTATTGCTATAGTGTTTTAACGTTGTAGCCTTAGTGTTTTATCGTTGTAGTCTTTTAGTGTTGTATCATTTTATTGATTTTTATTGATTTTTGGAAAATATCTTATTTTTCTTAGGCGCCAGTATTTTAGGGAAATAATTAGTTTACCGCCTCTTTCCAATTTTCCAAAGATTTTAGGCTGTCCCGGTTTAGCACCTATTATAATAACCACCCTAATATTCCTTTAGAAATATCCAACTCCTTTTATTAATATAGCCTCTCTTTTTTAATCTCTAACTTCTCACTGCTGCCATCTCTCCTTCGCTCTGCAGGTAAATCTAATCTCCACTCTTTTTATTTTACTTTTCTGTTTCAGATTTTTAATTTGTCTATTAAACAATTGAAGATATGGTGGGGACTTGGGATGACTATATGGCCTATAAACGAATGGTGGACCAAAACCGCTTCGGAGATAGTCACCAATTGAATGATTCTCCTCTGGAACCGCCTCAAGAACCAGAGACAGTCACAAATGGGCAAGGCTCAACAGATCAGGCGGATTTAATGACTCTCGACCAACTGCTTCGAAGTTCTGGTCGTGCAAGCCTAAAGAAACTTGATCCAAGAAGAATGAATGGTGATGGATGGTAAATTTCTTTTAAATATTATGTTTCTGTTTTTATAATCCATTTTCTGTTTTTTTTCTCTTTTGTTTTATGGAATGTGTTCTTACTTGTACTACTCATATACAAGGTTTGAATACACAAAGGGGATCACCAAGGCAGTGAAAAAAATAGTAGAGAGCGATTTCACAGAGCCAGCTCCTAATTGATCAACTCTCTCAAGTGATAGCAAATTACGTTGGTTCAAAGCGTTTGCGGTATGGTTTTAGTTATTAGTTTATTGAATACAGATTCTATATGTTTGCTCACAAGTTACGTTGATTCTTTTGTTCATAACATTACCTTGATCTTGATTTGTTTTTGTTAGTCAATGTTAGAAATGTTAGTTATCAACGTGAAGGTTAAAGTAATGTTCGTATTAAAGAGTGGACATTAACGTGAAGGTTAAAGAAATTAAATATTGCTTCTTAGTAAAGAATGCATATTTGCTTATTGAATTGTGTGGTTTTAGAGATTAGTTTATTTGATACACATTTTAATTGATTTGAGTTTTACTTCTTCTATATGGGAAAACGAGAAAAACATCGAGAGAAGCAAAACCAATTCCAAAAATAAGAAAAGTGATCGCGGTGGCTTAGGAATAGCTAAGCACACATGTGGTTCAATGCCGTATCTCCGTAAAAGAGAAGAAATGGTAACTTATATTATCTCCATATATATAATCACTTCAGTTTCTTTTATTTTCCTTTCAAATTTTTTAAAATGAGCTTTTTGTATTTTATATAGCATATAGAGTTTATGTTTAGTGTGTGATTCAGTATGTGCACAGGCGAATGATTATGTAAAAGTGTGAAACTAAGATCGTGAGTATTTTTTAGTGGGTCTACATTTGAACAGTAAGCTATGTAGCCGAGCCATTTGTAACCATGTATCTCAAGTTGCTCAAATATTTGTTTCTATTTGTATTTAATTACCACTGGGGAGATCGCGAGCTAACTAATGATTAATTGTATTTGTTTAGCGTGATGAGAAGACAGGAGAGCTCCCAGATATGGTTACCTTTATGGAAGCAACACATAAGAGAAAGTCTGATGGTGTGTTTGTGTGCAAAAAAACTGAGTTGATCGCAAAAAAGTGTCGGAACATGGAGCAGCAAATTCTCAGTCAAAGAACTGAAAACAATGACGACGATGAAATTTTGGAGACCAACCATCTTACACAGGAAGAAATTGAAGCAATATACAAAGGGGTAAAACGTTTAGTTTTTTTCTTTAATCTTACTCTATGTGTCTAATAGTATCAAATTTCAAACTTGCAGGAAGTTCAAGTGAATAAAGGAAAAAATTTGGTTATGGTTCAATTCCGATTGTTGATTCTACAATTGATGCATCTCTGAATTTTGAAGAAATGTATTTTGAGACTCAAGAAAAGCTCAAGAATTCGGACAAAGTGATAGAGGGGATGCTACTAAAGTTTAAAGATGTGGAATTTTGGACTACTATGATGCAGACCAAGTTTCCAGATGAAGTTCCACCTTCAAGGAGACCAACAATGAACACTAATGAAGAAGACCATTAAAGATCTTAATTAGTTATATTATTCTTTTATGCATTTTGGATGTATATTTATTATCAAATTTGGATGTTTAAGTGTTTTTGATAATTTAAATTGTTTAATTATTATTATTTTAATTATTATTTCGTTTTTTATTTTTATTTATAATTTTTTGCATTTTTAATATATTAATAAAGATATTGTCTGAGAAATGTTCCAATATAAATTTGATAAATTTGTTCATGAAAGAATTTGTTGGTAATTTAAAAGAATTTATCAACAAATTTCCGACAAATAAAACATCAGACTTTTCTAATAAAATTTTAACAATTAAACCGTTCGAAATTTCCTACAAATTATCAAGAAAACGAATCAACAAATTTCTAACGAACATGTTATTAGAAATTTCCTACGAAATGATGATTAAGTTTGTTGAATATTTATCACAAACTACCAATGATTCTCGAACAAAATATTTGATGGAAATTTGTGATAAAGAATTCGTTGGAAATTTGTTGATATATTTTCTTGATAATTTGTGGGAAATTCCACGGTAGGTTCTCACAAATTTCTAATAAATAATTTATTAGAAAATTCCAACGAATTGCCGATAAAATGTATTTGTCGGAACCGTTCCCAACAAATTTCCGATAAATCAAGGTTTCCAACGATCATATTCCAACAAATAAATATTCTGTTGGAAAGTTGTTGGTATCATATATTTCCCACGAATTAGTGACTAGTTTGTCTGTTGGAATACTCTTTTTTCTTGTAGTGCTTGGACCTATATATGTGTATTTAGACCTAATTTTAAGGATCTTCCTTCTATCTTATGCTTTTTCTTTACCTATTTTAGGGTTCTTAACTTTGTAAACTCTTTGGTTTAAGTTAAATAAAGTACTTCTTTTATTTTGTTAATCTCTCTTTATTTAAGTTCACTAATCATGTTTTTTTTTTAACTTTTCCCTTATATGTTTAGTTGAAAAAAACTATGATTAGTGAGTAGTTACCTTTAGGATCTTGGGATGAGGTTGGTTAGGATGTGATTAGTGTCTTTCTTTGATGACTAGGACTTAATGTTGATTGATCATTGTCTATGTGGTGTTCTTAATGATAGATTGACTTGAATTCTGTTAATCTAGATCTTAGGGAGTTTCATGCATGAAAGGTGTTTGATGAAATTCACCAAAGAACAAAATTTGATGATTTACATTCCTAGTTCATGGAAATGATTGCCTAAGGTGTTTATTTGTTTGATGAACTTGTTTGCATGCTTATTTGTTTCTTAATCACAATTGGGAGATTGTTCTTGATTAGGGAATTAACAAAGGGATTAATATCAAGGAACTTGATTAGTCGAGATCAATATTCTAGCAATGTGTAAGGGCTATTGAGATTGGATTGAATGCATGTTTATCTTGTGATTTGAAATTGGGAAATGAATGATTACTTGATTAGCAACGAAGTTAATGTCATGAAAATGAGTTAGCTTATATCCGTGATCTTAGGCCATGTTTAGCATTGTATGAATGTATGATCATCATAGATTACCTCTTGATCAACCAAACTCCACAACCTCATCATAGGACATATCCTTACCATTTTTTAAATCTCTTTAGCTCTTTATTCATTATATCTTTGTTCTTATCTCTTTTCAATATCTTAGGACTGTTTTATCAAACCACTTTACTTGATTTTGCCTATCTCATTTAGTTGTATGCATTCTTAGTGTTCTAAACTATGCCCATTTGGATTGACAACCTCAAGTATTACAATGAAATGTTTAATATGTTTTAGGAATTGATATAGTCAAGAACCGGAAAAAATCTACATATCACAAACTCTGAAGGTTCTAAAGTATCTTTGCGTGGACAATCCCTGGAAATACTAGCTTCAAGTGATTTGAGCATTCTGAATCCTGTTTGTCATACATTTTATTGTTGTCACTACATTGTCAGAAATATAATCATGTTGGACTTGCCTTTTTCTTTTCAGGTAACTTTTTATCAATCAAACAAAATTGGAAATCTGGCTATCAAGTGATCGTGGACCTGACATCAGCTTTGCAGATAACTTTATTTATGTGCTTCCATATTCTTTCTTATTTGAAACTATTAATACATACCTAAAAAATCTTCATCACTTATTAGCTTCATAAGAATTAACATTTAGGTTATGAAACATGTTAGTTTGTTATTTTCCATATATTCATTGACAATACTAGATAATATAATTTTTAAAAATATGCAACATTCACTACAAGAAATCTGTCGAATAGCCACGAATTAGCCACAATTTTTTCGTGGCTAATTAAAACCAGCCATGGATAGCCAAAAATTCATTTTTTGAATTTTTGGCTATTTTGTGGCTATCCGTGGCAAAATAGCCACGAAAACAACTTCGTGGCTTTTCGTGGCTATATTGTCCACGGATAGCCACGAACGGTTCGTGGCAAGTATTATCCACGACTAGGCACAAAATATTCCCTGGATAAGTTTCCACAAATAGTTTCGTGGATAATATAGCCACGAATAGCTACAAGCGTTTCGTGAAAAAAAATTTCAACGAATATCCACGAAAAGGTTGTGGCTAACTAGCTGCGAATTCATTTCTTGGCTATTTGTGGCTATAGCCACGAAATATTCGTGGCTATCTGTGGATATAAAAAAATCTAGATAGCCACGAAATATTTCGTGGCTATCTGTGGCTTCTGACATTAGTCACATCGGCTGCTCACGAAATGATATGTCAACCAGGTATCAGTTCTATGTCGGCAATAATTTAATCCACTTGGCCACAAAAAGATTCGTGGAAATTCGTAGATAATAGGTTAGCCACGAAAAGTGTCATGGCTATCCGTGGCTTAATTAAATAGCCACGACAGAATTCATGACTATATGTGGCAAATATATATAGCCACGAAAACGTTCGTGGCTATCCGTGGCTATGGTGAGAATATATTTTAATTAGCCACGAAAATTTTTGTGGTTATCTGTGGCTAACGAAATCTATAAATTATGTGAATATACAACCATTGAAACATATCAAAAATCAACGTAAACATTACAAAATGTCTGATTTTTTTCGTATCGAGAGAGTGGATGTATAATCGTCTAATGCGTGCCGATAAAAGTGTGTCTAAAAAAGTCAGTGAGGGTTTAAACATTTTTCTTTCTTTTGCTTGTAGTCAACCAACTTATCTAGAGAGTGGGATTTTGTATTGTCCATGTAAGAGATGCAAGAACCAGAAGCGAAGCGATTATGAGACTGTGATGCATCACTTAATGAGTAAGGGATTTACGGATGCAACATGGAGAAAATTGTCAGTACGATGGCGAAGCTTCAACAAGTCATCATGTGGCAGAAGTGGAGCATGGAGCGGTTATCTTGATATTCAAGTTCCAGATGATCAAATCCCAGAGCCCGTTGAAGATTTCAACATGCTACCTGGCAATGCCAAAAATTCCGAAGAACAAAATGCGACGAATGCCAGGATCCAGTTCTCAAGGTGTTAGAAGCTGCAAACCAAACTTTATATGATGGATGTGCCTATGGAATATCTCAATTGTACTTGACGTCAAAAGTGATCAACCGGAAGACCAATTTCAATATTCCGGAGGAATGCCTTGACGACATCGGGCAGACATTTATTTATGTCCTTCCATCGCCTAAAAATGCTCCTAAATCATACTACGAGACGAAGAATTTGACACGTTCTCTTGGGCTGCCTTGTCATAAGATTGATGTCTGCAAGGATAATTGTATGCTATTTTGGAAGGGAGAAAATAAAGATCTGTTACAATGTCGGTTTTGTAAAAAAGATTGATACGAACAAAATGCAGGCCGGTCGAGGAAGAAGATACCAAACCAGAGGATGTTTTATCAATCTAGTACGACGGCTTCACAGATGAGATAGCATGCAGAACATGTATCACCAGAAGGAGAAATGCATCATCCGTCAGACGGGAGGGCGTGGAAGCATTTTAAAGAGGTATATCCTGCTTTTGCTTATGAGAGTCGTAATATTTATCTCGGGTTATCCACCGATGGTTTTAATCCAATTGGTATGAACGGCCAATCATATTTTTTTGGCCCGTCATAGTGACACCATACAACTTACCCCCCCCCGGGATGCGCATGAAATGAGAATATTTCTTCCTGTCCGTATTAGTGTCAGGGCCGAACTATCCGAAGAAATGCTTGGATATTTATCTGCAACCGCTGATCGAAGAATTGCAAAATTTATGGAGTTACGGTGTAGAGACGTAAGATGTATCACAAAAAGAGATGTTCACGATGCGAGCGGCCCTGATGTGGACAATTAGCAATTTTCCAGCGTATTGTATGTTGTCCGTATGGATAACACATGGAAGGTTGGCATGTCCATACTATATGGATGAGACCAAATAGTTTTGGTTGCCAAATTGCCGAAAGCACAGCTGGTTCGATTGTCACTGAATGTTTTTGCCAGAGAATCATCCTTACAGGCAGAATATTTAATCTATCCTGAAGAACAAATCTGTTCATGATGAACCTCCGCCGTGGTTGACTGGGGAAGAAATTTTACGCGAGAGGATGAACAACATAGTCGGACTTTGCAAGACGGTGAACTGTGGAGGCAAAGGTCATGACAATCCAGCTCGGACAATTGAAGCGTATGGTATTGACCACAACTGGGTGAAGAAGAGTATCTTCTGAGATTTTCCGTACTGGGAGGACCTACTTCTTCGACACAACCTTGATTTTATGCATATTGAGAAGAATTTATTTGACAATCTCATCAATACGGTCCTAAATGTTCCTGGCAAAACGAAAGATAATATAAAATCAAGGTTGGATTTTCCTTCGATTTGCAGAAGACCTGACTTAGAGGTCGCTCGAGATGGGAGAGTGCATGTTCCAATCTTCAGATTGTCGAAGGAAGGTAAAGAAAAATTTCTGATGTTGTTGAAGAATGACATTAAATTTCCAGACGGGTATGTTTCAAAATTTTCACATTGTGTTAATGTGGACGTTGGAAAGATTTCAGGTATAAAAAGTCATGACTGTCATGTCATCATGCAATGACTTCTTCCTATTGCATTTACAGAACTACTTCCGAAAAATGTGCATTCGGCAATTTCAGGTAACATATATTTAAAATAATATATCATTTAACTATTAGTACCTTTAACTTGCGTTTAATGATTTTACTTGATGATTTATGTAGATATTGCACTATTTTTCAAAGACATTTCTACCAAAATTTTAAGGAAAGAAGATGTTGCCACACTGAAAGAAAATATAGCTATGCGGCTTTGCAATCTCGAAAAAAATTTCCCACCGTCGTTCTTTGATGTGATGGAAAATTTACCCGTGTATCTTCCAGATTAAGCTGCTTTGGGCGGTCCGGTGCAGTATATGTGGATGTATCCTTTGAATGGTACATTATCATCTGAAGAAAAAAAAGTTGAAACAAAGCCCGAATCGGAGGATCGATTGTAGCTCAATGTGTGAATGAGGAAATTTCATATGTGACCGCTAATTATATTACACCGCCTGAAGTTTTAGACCCGGCAGAAGATGTAGGCAAAATTCATTTCACCTACACGTACGATGATGTTCCGATCATGTTCCAGCAAGTAGGTAGAATCAGCGGAAGCATGTCGCGGACATGGTCAAATGATGAAGATTACAATATACTTCACAAACATTTTTGATTCTCAACTACGAATGGTTTGAACCATATGAAAGGTATCTTATATAGTAATTTAATTTCATAGCTAGTAACTTATTTATATATTTAATTATATTTTATTTGTTTATTGTTGATAGTTTAGGGTTTAGGGTTTACGGTTTAGGGTTTAGAGTTTAGATTTTAAGTGTTAATGTTTTAGGATTTATTGTTTAGGGATTGACTTTTAAGTGTTAATGTTTTTCCGTTTAGGGTTATTGGTTCAGTTATGGTTTAGTGTTTATATTTAATTATTAATAATTCATAAATTATCTATACGCAGGATGTTTGAAAAATATATATGAGGGAGCCATCCAAATATTAATGCAGACGCAATGAGGAAAGTGAAAGATGAAAGATTTGCAACGTGGTGCAGAGATTACGTAAGTATTAACATATATAGTCATCTCCATTATATATATGTATACTTCATAAACTAATTTTGAAATATTTTTACAAATTAATACTGCTAGTGCGTCATTCGATTTTCCGTTCTGGGTACTAGAATTTGTACAAGGTCCGAGGTATCAAATCAAATCATGGCCTATGTATTATTCGAGGCATGCCATTACCATACACAAAACCATGGGCAAAACCGAAAGACGATGAACTATGGTGTTTTTGTTATGAGAACTGCTGACACCGAGTATTTTGGATTAATCGATGAGATATTGACGATAGAGTATAACGGTGCTGTTTGCCTAAAAGCCATGGTTTTCAAATGTCAATGGTTCAACACCACTCGAGGAATACGAAGACATCCATCAGGTATAGTTGAGGTTTTCCCAAAGATGCATTATGACAAGTACGATCCATTCATCCTACCCGAGCAATGTGATCAAGTGTGTTACATTCCTTATCCGCGAGTACGACCAACCAAGGAAGAATGGTGGCTACAACAAAGGTTATGCCGAGAGGATTTTGTGAAACTCAAGAAGTTTCTCAGTCTGTAATACAAAGAGACACTGGGGAGTATGTTATACCAACAACTGATATTGTACGAGTCGAAGCACATGCAGTCCAGGATGCCTCAAAGTCTTATCCATCACCGATGATCAATCCAAATGACGAATGTGTCTGAAGATGATATAAATGATCATTATAGTGAATATTCGGATTCAGACTCCTGTGAAGACTAGTAGTTATTGTAACATTTTAAAATTTAATGAATAATGTTTTCATTTGAACTCATGATCAAATGTATTTATATATATATATATATATATATATATATATATATATATATATATCATAATAAATATATATAGAAAATTAATAATAATATATTCAGAAAATAAAATATATAATTTTTATTTAATTAAAACTTATACAAGATTAAATTTATATTTTTATTCAATTGTATAAGTTTTTAAAATTATATATATAACAAATATAGATATATACATATATATTTTACTATATAAAATATATGTATAGCCAAGAATGTCCATGAAAACATTCGTGGCTATACAAATTTTGATTTCGCGGGCTACTTTGGTTATGGCTCCATTGTTTCGCGGCCCAATTAGAGTTTTAGTTAGCCACGGATGGCTACAAAATAGTTCGTGGCTAACTAAAAATCAATTAAACCGTAAACATTTTCCAATTTCTTGGTTCAATTCACTCGGTACACAACACATTTGGCGATTTAATTTTTTCTAGCCACGAACATCTACTACGTTTTCCGTGGCTATGCTAATGGTCTCTACGCATCAAACATTTGGGCCTGTATTTCTATTTGGCTCCTAATCTTTTGGCCCAAAATTTTGGCCCGGGAAAGATGTTGCGAGGGGAAAACCCTAAGGCATCTCTCGTCTTCTTCATTTTCAGTCCTTAGCCATTTCTCGCGTTTCTCTCTTTCTCTCTTTCATTGTCTTCACAAAGAATCCACAATCTCATTACCTCTCTCTATCTCCGATTTCTATCGTTCTCAACGGCGATCTCCCACTCTCTCTTCCTTCTTCCTTAAATCCGTTCATCCTCGACGTATCTTCTGAAAACCCTAGCTCTACTACAGCTGGTTCGATTCCGCTATGGTAAGTTCTTCGTATTCATCTTTCGATTTGTTTGCATGCAATTTATTTTAAGCCTTTCTTCTCTCTGAATTCAAAAATGCTTTCTCTCTCGTTTTTTTTTTTCAAACCCTTCTCTCTCGGATTTTCACATACCTTCTCTCTGGTTTTTGTTTTGGATTTTCTACTCTGTGATTTTTACCAACCATTATTACTCTCTTGGATTATACAAACCCTAATTTTGAAAACCCTTCTCTTCGATTTAAGTTTGTTTATTAAGAAACCCTATTTTTTTGTGTGTCGGATTTTGTTATCACGAAACCTATTTCTCTCAAATTTTCAAAACCCTAATTTTACATACCCACAACTACGATTATGTCCACGGTTTTATATCTAACCTCTCTATCTTTATGCATGCAGATGAATCAGCTAGTTACTTCTTCCTCTGAATCCACAGCCCGCATACGAGTTGTGCAAACTAAAATCCCTCTAGGAATGATCCCTCCAAGAGCGTTGAGGTCTTCTTCTCCTATAAGAGGAGCTCGTCATCCACTGCCGAGCCTGGCCGCCGTGATGGATGCTCCGGAAAGACGAAGCATACCACTCATCCATCCGGACAAAGAAAACGGTGGTTTATGGTAAGGGTCTCTATTCTTATAGTTTTTTAGTAGAACTGAATTTGTGAACTCGTTTTGGTTTGGATATGAATTTATTTATGAAATGGTTATTGGTTTGGACATGACTGAATTTATCACTGATTCAGTTCTTATTTGTGAAATCGTTTGAGTTTGACATTGTCTGCTTTGAAATTGTTTCATTAATGCGAAATGGTCTAATGTGTGTTTTCAATGTATGTGTTATAATGTGTAAGTCTTGTGAACTCGTTTTGGTTTGGATATGTCTTAAATTGTTTTTTAGGTTCCTAGTATGATTTGAAATCATTTGGGTTTGAAATTGTCTGCTTTAATGATAAATTAAACTGTGAATATGAATTCTTATATTTGCTAATAACAATGTGTGAATCTGTTGTTTAGAGCTCTTAATGCGAAATGGTCTATGGTTCTGTTAGTTAATCAGGTGTGTTTTTCATGTGTTAATCAACTGTGTGATGGTATGTGTGTTTTCAATGTATGTGTTCTAATGTGTAAGGCTTGTGAACTCGTTTTGGTTTGGATATGACTTCATTGTGAAATGATTATTGGTTTGGAGATGACTGAATTTATCTGATTCGTTTTTGGTTCATAGTCTGATTTGTGAAATCGTTTGAGTTTGACGTTGTCTGCTTTGAAATTGTTTCGTTATCAGTATCACTGATTCGTTTAGGAGTTAATGCGAAATGGTCTAATGTGTGCTTTCAATGTATGTGTTCTAATGCGTAAGGCTTGTGAACTCGTTTTGGTTTGGATATGACTTCATTTGTGAACTCATTTTTTGTTTTGATATGTCTGAATTTATCTGATTCATTTATGTTCTAAGTCAGGTTATGAGTTAACTGTTTTGTTGTTTAGGTTCCTAGTCTGATTTGTGAAATAATTTGGGTTTGAAATTGCAAATGAGTTCTTATATTTTGCTAATAACAATGTGTGAATCTGTTGTTTAGAGCTGTTAATGTGAAATGGTCAATGGTTTGATTTAATATGGTTGTGTTAGTGATTAGTTTTTTTGTGTGATAACTTAAGAATCTGATTTATATTTTTGAGTTTGATACTGCTTTTGTATTTGTTATATAGGTTTGGCATTGATGACTGCATTAGAAAAGATATTGTGGTAGCCTATCAATCAAACTTTGGAGACCTTGGTGAAATTACAGTATGGTTTCTGGCGAGAAGAAGACAGAATGGTGGACCACCTTTGTGGTAAGTTATTAGCTAATTTTCTCATTTGCTATATAGTTTCTTAATTTTTCTGATATTAAATCATTTTATTCTTTTTCATGTGAAGCAAAGGTACAATTGGGAGCAAAGGCATCACAATTTGATCTATCAGAAATGGGAGACAGTGACCAGACTCTCAATTGCAGACATTGTGAGCAAGAGGAAAGGGCAGGCAAAAAACCTGAATTTAGTGTCATGTTGGAGACTTGGGAGGAGGAGCGCCACCAGAAGAGGAGCAAGACTAATTCAGAGAATGCTATTTCGAATCCAGATGGGTTAGGTTCCCACCGTCACACTTCTGGAGCAATCCCACACATTCGTGTTTCCCACACAATGGTAAGTTTCACTCTTAAGGTAAATAAAACATTTTTATATTCTGATACTAACATGGTTTTTGTGTAGAAACTGGAGAGAGGTGGAGAAGAACCACCTCTGACCGAGGTGGTGCTTAAGACTTACACAAAGAAGGATTGCACTGTCATTGACAAGCGAGCTAAGTCTCTTGTGAAGAAAGCTGAGGAGTTGGCTATCTCTCGATCACAGCAATCCAGCATAACTGAAGAAGGGTCTGTTCTACTCCTTCTAGCCAAGACATCACTTCCGCATAGTGTTCTTTTTTGTTGTTGTGTGTATAAATGTTTTTATACAGAGGCTAGACCATTATGTTCTGTTATTGATGTTTTGCTTGATCGCTGCTAAGTCTTATTGATGTTCTGCTTGATGCTCTGCTTGATCGTTTTTAATGATGTTTTGTTATTGATATATCAAATGCTTGACATCGATGTTCTGCTTGATCGATGCTAAGTCTAAGTGTGCTTTGATATTGATACTTGATCACTGCTAAGTCTTAAGTGTGCTTGTGATGATTGTATATACTGTCTGCTAAGTCTGAGTCTGTTGTTAAGTCTGACTATGTCATTGTTTGTTGTTTATTTTGCAGACCGCAAAAAAGAAGAAGGGGCGTGTATATGGGCTTGGGTCAATCCAGTATCTCCAAGTATCACCGAAGGATAAGGCTGCTGCACTCCTTAGGCACGTTGAATCACAGACTCTTATGACTGATATACAAGGGGATATAGGCGTGATGAAAGAAGGAATGTCGGCTATTCCGACTATGAAGGATGACATTGGTGGGTTGAAAGCAGGAGTGGTGGATCTGCTCACGTTGAACGGCGTGGATCCAGTCACGTATCAACCATTGCCCGTCGTGAGAGTGCAGCTTCAGGTCATAGCCCAAGATCAGAGACTTCTCAGAACAACAACAACAACATTGTCACTCCAGCAGCCAAAAACAACATTGCCTCTCCAGCGGCCAACAACAACTCCCCAATCAATCTAGCAAATGCCATACCACATTCTCTCTCTTTTACTGAGTGAGTTATGTTGTGTGTATCTTTGAACATTAAGCTATGTGTATTGGTATGTAATCTAGGTAATGTATGTAGTTCTAATGTAGTCTTACTAGTAAACTCTCTTTGTATATATAACTGAATATTTTGAATCTAATCATATTTTGGCATAGTAAAAGAATATTATTTTGTATTTAATATGTTTTCAATTAGGTTTTAGTGTATTAATCCGTATTATAGTAGTAATTAGTGGACAAATTCGTGGCTATGCAATCTATCATAGTGATAGGTCAAGAAATATCCCTATTCTACTGCAAGTGCACAGTTAATCTCGCATGCCCCTGTTATATTTTTAACGACGAAATGACAATTTTACCTTTAATGAATGGTTGTAAGGGGTTAAATATAATTAAATAGGGAAATGTTTGGTGAAAAACACGGTAGCTCAGTGGTTGGGAGCTCCACGCGCGTACATGTGTGCGACGCGCGCCCAAGGTTCGAATCCCTTAGGCGTGGTAATACTAGTATAACCAGTACTGGTATAACCAGGTATCAGGTAATACTAGTATAACCAGGTATTAGGTAATACTAGTATAACCAGGTAACACTAGTATAACCAAGTAATACTAGTATAACTAACACTAGGATAACCGGTAATACTAGTACACTAGGGGTAATACCAGTACCTTATACTGGAGGTATTATGGTACAATTAAAGTGGTGATCTTTCTATAAAAAAAATGGTGAATTTCCATTTCAAAAAGTTGAAGGGTATTTTCGTCATTTCATTAACGTGAAGGGCATTAGAGATTACTAAGGGGCAGTAGAGATTTAAAATCTCTCACAAGGGGCATACGAGACGATTTCTCCTTTCTACAAATCTTCTACAAAGCGATTGAGGGTAAAATCGACTGAGGCTTTGTAGAATCGACTGAGAATCGCTTTCTAGAGATAAAATATGACTGAAATTCGCTTTGTAGAAGCTTCGAGAGAGAAAGAGAATCCAAGAGAGATGGATGATTAGGGAGGGATTAGATTTGGGTTTCAATCTGGGAATCTGAGACTGAGAATAGATGAGGGGATAAAGAACGAGGGTTTCAATCTGCGAATCTCAGAATTTTTCCAAGTGTTAGGAAAATATTTCCCAAGTGTGGGAAACCAATTTTGGACCAAATTGGAAATTGGGTTTGTGCGGGATTCCAAAAATTTTAGATCATTTTTTTTAGAGGTTCAATTAGGGTGGTTAATTAATACGAAATTTGGTATATTTTAATATTTATTCGCTAATAAGTAAGTCACAATTTGGTTTACATATTTAACAAATGTTTTTTTTAGTCAAGGAAATTTCAAGATTTATGTCATTTCAAGAAAATCTGAAATTGTAATTATGTCAATTTAAGAAAACTAAAAAGAAAATTAAAAGATGATAAAATTAGCCGATTATTAACATAGTCATTTAAGCACATTAATACAGTTTTTCATCGTCGTCATCATAAGTCGCTAAATGTTTACAAATTTTTGGTGCCAAAATCAAATAATTTTGATGCTAAAAAACCAAAAAGTATATATGTGATTGGTTTTATGTATATATATATATATATATATATATTATTTTTTCTGTTTATGAATATATAACTAATGGATATATATATTAGTTTTATTTAGGTTTAGTTTATATTATTAAGAGATTAAAAGTTTAAGGTTTAAAGATTATAATTTAGGGTTTGAAATTTAGGGTATAGAATTTATTTATTATGGCTAGATTCTTTCTTAGGGTTTAGGGTCCAAGATAAACTAATGTGAAAGAGGACCTAAACCCTAAACCATATTTCCTTACCTAAACCCTAAACCATATTTTCTTAACCTAAACCCTAATCATTTGTTCATCCAAATGGAAGTGGCTAAATCAATGATGTTCCACACCAATGTGCCAAAGAGTTTTTGGGAAGATGCAGTCCTAGCTTCATACTACCTCATCAACCGCATTCCAACAAAAGTCTTAAAGGACATATCACCATTTGAGGTACTCAACAGCTCTAAACCATCTATTGAACACTTACGTGTTTTTGGTTGTGTGTGTTTTGTTTATGTACCAGGTGAACAAAGAAACAAGCTAGAGGATAAGAGCACCAAATGCATTTTCCTTGGCTATTCAACCACTCAAAAGGTCTACAAGTGCTTTGATCCGATCAATAACAGACTCCTTGTGTCTAGAGATGTCAAGTTCATTAAGTGACAAGGCTACTATGATAAGAAGGATTGGGAAGGTCTAAAGGATCTCTCAAGGTCACCATCGGATCTAGCTACTAGTTTGAGGTTATTGCTTGATCATTTGGGTAATGATGACCCACTAAGGCAAGGAAGTGCAAATAAAGATGCACCTAACAGCTACTTGAATGAGGAGGATCTTACTCCAGTTGTTTCACAAGATCATCACGAAGGAGTGGAGCCATCTCAAGACCTATTTCAAGAACACGAGGACTTGAGTATGGAAAAAGAGGTGATGGAACCGCAAGAAGATGTTGAAGCTGCTGTAGAGGAAGAAGTTCAACCTCTTAGGAAAATCAGTAGGACCAAGTTTCCCTCCAAATGGGTGGATAATCACATATACTACAATCACCAAGGTGTAGCTCACCCAATTCAAGCTACTTGTTCTATTGCCCTTTTGCCACCCGATCATCAAGCATTCCTTGGAAAGATTGAGCAAAATCGAATTCCCAAGCCATATGAAGAGGCTAAATATGAGAAGGTTTGGGTTGATGCAATTGGAGATAAAAGGGGAGCTATGGAAAGGAACCACACTTGGGATGTAGAAGATCTTCCAAAAGGAAAGAAGGCTGTTAGTTCCAAGTGGGTATTCACCATCAAGTACAAGAGTAATGGTGATAAAGATAGGTACAAGGCACATTTGGTGGCGAGAGATTTCACCCAAACATATGGAGAAGATTACACAGACACTTTTGCTCTGGTAGCTAAGGTACACACTGTGAGAGTAGCCCTATCCTTGGCTACCAAATTGTCTTGGGACCTTTGGCAAATGGATGTCAAGAATGCATTTCTTCAACGGGAACTTGAAGAAGAAGTCTACATGACACCTCCACCCGGTCTTAAAGACCTTTGTGCATCCGGCCAAGTATTGAGATTAAGGAAGGCTATATATAGATTGAAGCAATCCCCAAGATCATGGTGCTACAAGCTTAGCTCTACACTCACTAATCATGGCTTTAGGAAATCTCATTCGGATCACACCTTGTTCACTCTAAAAAGTGACAAAGGCCTTGTCGTGGTTCTTGTATATGTGGATGACCTAATCATCACTGGTGATGATAAAGAAGGTATCCAATTCACCAAGGCCTTCCTCAACACCACATTTGATATCAAGGATCTTGGAGAGTTGAAGTATTTCCTTGGGCTTGAAGTGTGTAGATCATCGTATGGCTTGTTCCTCTCTCAAAAGAAGTGCACACTTGATCTCTTGAGTGAAACTGGAAAACTTGGCTCAAAACCAGCCAAGACACCACTTGAAGATGGCTACAAGGTCATTAGAAAGGGGGAGAAATCAGATGATGAGTTTAAGGATGTCTCTCAATAGAAGACTTGTTGGAAAATTGATATACCTCACCCTTACAAGGCCGGACCTATGTTTTGCAGTCAACCAAGTGAGTCAACATATGCAAGAACCCACAGTTTATCATTGGTCAATGGTGGAAAGGATACTTAGATATCTCAAAAGGAGCCCCGGCCAAGGTATATAGATGGGAAAGAATGGTAATACTGAGATTGTTGGGTATTGTGATGCGGATTTGGCAGGTGATAGAATAAATCGAAAGTCTACAACCGGTTATTGCACCTTCGTTGGAGGAAATTTGGTGACTTGGAAGACAAAGAAGCAAAAGGTTGTATCTTGCTCAAGTGCATGAGGAAGCTAACAAGTGCATGAAGAAGCGGAATATAGAGCTATGAGGAAGCTAACAAGTGAATTGACTTGGCTCAAATCTCTTCTTAAATACTTTGGTGGTATTGAGCAAGAAGGACCGATCACCATGCATTGTGATAACCAAGCCGCGATCCACATTGCCACTAACTTGGTGTTCCATGAAAGAACCAATCATATTGAGATTGATTGCCACAAGGTTCGTGAGAAGATTGAAGAAGGAGTTATCTTGCCATGTTACACAAAGAGTGAAGACCAAATCGCGGATATTTTCACAAAATCTGCAAGTCTAAAAGTTTGCAGCAACATATATGGCAAACTTGTACTTGTGGATCTTACACGCCCTTGATCTCATGTTCCCTAATCCAAGGACTTCAAACTCTTTTTCCCTTAACATAGTTTTGTCCCAAGTAGTTTTCTATGTTAAGGTTTTTAATGAGGTGATGTTCTTGGATTTCCAAGCTTAGCCTTCTTATTTTCTCTACTGCTACGCTTGAGGGGGAGTATTAACCAAGGAAAAGTGAAGCAAGCCACTGTGTCGATGACATAGTCGTCAACACAGAATATTCAGGAACTTGAGGAAGCCATTGTGTCGATGACACAGTCGTCAACACAGAATCTTCAGGAACTTGAGCTTATGAAAATTAAACTATCCTTACTCCTCCAACGGCTCTATATCTTCTCTAACGTCTCTTTTTCAAATTCAAGACTCTTTAATGATTGTAGACTCCCATTTTGATACTCTATAAAAGGAGATGTAACATGAATCAATAAACTTACTTTGGAGACATATTCTCTCCATCTTCTTTCTAAAACTCTAATCTCTTTCTCTCTAACTCTCTTAATACTCTTAAATTCTATCACTTATAGCTGAAGCTGACATTCAGGTAATAACAGAAAATTTGATTTTGCTTTCTTGCATCTGTATAAGCCTAAGTACTGATGTTCTGTTATCTTGTGTATCCGCAGAAATTGATATTTATGGATACGACCGAAGGGGTCTCATCTGTTATCCATACGTATTGGTCATAAGCAACAGGAGACCATGCTAATGTCGTTCAAGCTCAGTCAGACATGTTAGAAATCGTCCCACCAAGAACCTCCAAAGGGAACGGTGTAAAAATTCTACTCAATCATATATTTATCATAAAAATATTAATTCACATTTAAAGACATAGAAAAATTGTGATTGCTCCAGTTGCTTTACTTGTATCAGTCTTTTGATTATACCTTATCAATTTTCATGGTTTCCTTCAGGTGGGAAGGTTCCAATTCGAAGAGATTATTTATTCTAAACCCGAGGTAAAGCTCTGCTTCTGCTAGCTACTCAACAAGTTGTTATTGTTTAGGTGAATAGTTATGTGAAGATATTCTCTAAAGTCGCACACGGCATTATGAATGGTCAGATAAAGTCATGAACTGAAACTGATAACATGAATGGTCAGATAGTCAAACTGAAACAATACACTCTTAACATGAATTGTTGTATGAGGTTATGTTCTTAGCATGCTTTACATCGTTGATATATGAGCAATACTCTACAGTTTCGTAGTTGTAAACCATGATCTGACAAAAGCTTCTGCTTTTTCTTATGTGCAGCCTATTGTGTTGTTACTATTGAATCTGTTGGAGGCAGATTCAAATGGCTTCTTGAAGAGTGTTAAGAGGATTTCAAAAAGAGATATGGTGGTAGAAAGGCTACCACTGCTCAACGATATACCATGGATTTTACCGGTTTTAACCATGGTATACGCCTTATTTATCAAGTCTTATGTTATGTTTTGGAGTCTTTTTAGTATGTTTTCAGGTCTAGACACATTTGGAGCAGAAGTGGAGATTTTGGAGCTGTTTGGTGTATTTTGGAGATTTGGTCCGAGAGACAGAGTTTACTGTCCAGTTTTGAAGACTGTGTCGATCGTTGCACACCTGCATCGATCGTTGCATATGCGAATGGGCCAGACTCGCCGATTTAATGAAGAATGTTGATTTTGCAGAAAAGCCCAGATATTTACACAGAAGCCCAAAACGTGTTTTAGCTATTATATAAGGGTTTTTAAGCCATTGTTTAGGCTACGCTTTCATTAAGTCTTATTTTATTTCAGAGAGCCTTAGGGGCTGATCTTGCTCTCGAAAGAGAGAGGATTTCGAACCCCTGTTGATTATTCTGTTTTATGATATTTGGTTTTCTACTTAAGATGTTTTCTGTTTCGATGAACATGTCTGAGTAGTTTACCTGTTAGGTTGAAGGATTCTCATTAGGGATTTCAGAGAATTATAGTTTAAATCAATCTGTAGAGATTTATATCTGCTAGTTCTTTATCTAAGTTGTTCTTAATGCTTAATCTGAAGTAGCTAATCAGAGTTATGATGTTAGGTTGATTAATTCAGCGGAAGTTGATTAATTTAACTAGAAAGAACTTAGATAAGCAATTAAACTATTCGCAAACGAAAGTTTGGTTTAGGATAATTGTGAACATATCAAACTTGGAATTAATGCTGGCTTAATCTGTTAGTTCTCGCAAACGAAAGTTTGGTTTGCTGCACTTAGACTTAGAGAATTATCGCAAAGGAATTTGGTTAATTCTATATCCGTGTTTTGAGTTCTAGAACAGTTATTGATTAGATCTAGACTGATTGATTGCTTGCGTTCCTGATTTCCTGAGAACTCCTGAAACCTAACGCTTCGCTTCCTTGCTCACAACTCGCTTGATTTACTTTCTGTTGTCTGATTTACTGCTTTCCCATATTGCTTTCTCCTAGTTTAATCACTTATGTTTTCATCTATCGTTGACCAGAGTCCCTGTGGATTCGATACCCTAAGTACTACAATTACATCACTGTGCACTTGCAGTTAGAATAGGGTTAAAACTACACCTATCAAGTTTTTGGCGCCGTTGCCGGGGACTCTTTTGAGTTCTCGATAGATTTGAACTTAGGGTTTAGACTAGGATTTTCGTTTTTTAATTTTTGCTACTAATTTTTTTTTCTTTTTCTGTTCTTGCGTTTCAGGTACGCCTGTAATCGCCCTGCAACGATCGACACGGTCCTGTGTGTCGATCGTCACATCATCGCGCTTGCATCGATCGACGCTTCTCCTGCATCGATCGACACATATCGTAAGGAAGATGTATGATTTCTTCAATCCAGGGATTGACAACTCGCAGATAACTTGGTTAAAGAGCAAAGTAGAGTCTCTGCATAGTCTTGTACTTGAAAAGTATGGGAAAGAAGCTATCAACTACGTTGGAGGGAATGAATTCTACAGTCAGGAATCTGCTTTTCAGGGACCTTTCCAGCAACAGGGCAATGCCTTCTCAAGGAGTTGTAGCGTTTCTTCTTACCAAGTACCGCCTGCACCTACAGCTCATGAGAGCAGAATGGAAATCATGATAGAGCAGTACCTTGAGAGACAACAACAGATTTATAGGTCCTTCAACTCAAAGATGGATGCTTTGTATGAAGATTTGAATGAGAAGCTTGAATCTTTGAGCACACATATGGAGGAGCTGGATGCAGCGATAGAGAGGCAAAATGAAGCTAAGAGAGCTGAACGGAAGCTGCACATCAATGCTGTGAACATAAGGGATGAGATTGAGTTGCTAGGTGAAGAAGAGAGCATAATCTCGGATTTTCTGGATGAATATTGTCTGCCTGATACATGCACCGATCGACACCCCCTTAGTGACGATCGACACGCCATTCTGACGGCAATTTCGAGTTCTTTCGAGAAACAGAATCGCCTTGCATCGATCGACACACATTATGCAACGATCGACACAAAACGCACACATGTCCAGAAACCTGCAACAGTACCAGAACAAGCTTACAAGCCCCCAGTGCCATATCCTAAGGTTCCTAAACCTTCCAGACAAGAGCTAGAAGTGGTTAACTGCATAAAAGTGATGGATAAGAAGGTGAATAAAACACCACCAGTTGAAACTTTGCGAGTTCATGCAAAGAAGATGATCTCCACTGAAGGTGATCTGAAAGAAGAAGTTCAGATTGGTGGAACTACAGTATCTGATAGTGGAAAGAAGAAGATGGCAGTTCCTCTTGAACCTGCTCTAACATCTTCAGTACCTGCAACTGCTCATAAGCAGAAAGCCCCAAACATCAGATCTGCACCAAAGGTAAGATATAAATCACATAAGCTTAAACCTCCTGACCGCATTGTTTTGAATGCAGGGAAACGCAGTAGACCGCCCAAGCTTCGCTCTCGCCCTGATTCTGATTTCTCATTCCTTGGAAAGCCTCATGATCATAATGCCTATACACCCCCTTGGATGAAGAGATATTCACAGAGACATTCGAAGTCTCTGTTGAAACCGCCATGAATCCAATCTCTTTCCAATAGTCAAGCTAATGACTAAAAACAAGCGCTGAGTGGGAGGCAACCCACTGTTAGGTTCGTTTTTGTTTTTGTTTTTCGTTTTGATTTGGTATTTTCAATTTTTCTGTTTAAGTGTGTTCAGAGCTGAGGGAAATAGGAATAATCGCATTGCATCGATCGACACACATTGTGCATCGGTCGATGCAGTCGCGATTTACGGTTTAACGAATTGATTGCGGTTCAGACATCGGTTATCTACACAACCGCGAGCGATAATCGCCTTGCATCGATCGACACCCTTGTGGCATCGATCGACGCAGGGCGACGACAGGTAAGTGTTCTGCAACTTTTCGGTTCGCTCTTCAATTTGATTATTCTTTCACCAAGCTCATGCTTCGATTACACTGGGGACAGTGTAGTTTAAGTGTGGGGGAGGAAGCTACTGACGCACGCTTTTGTTTTCTTAGTTTTTCAAAATTTGTTTTATTGAGTCAAAATTTGTATGAAACTATGATTTTTCGAGGAAACTTTTCCCTTGAACAGGAACTAAGTGACCATTGGACAGACTTGCAGAGCCTCTATGACTGTTAGAAAACCCAGACACAGATCAGCCTACTGAGAACACCCACATCACTTCAGGTATCAGAGGATCTTTTACTGACTTCAATCTTAATACTGACTTAGATTTCTCACCTAAGGGCTTGGTATGCTTTATGTCGGATTCCCTGTTAGTTCTGACACAGCCTGTAAACCTGTCCTATTTAGTCCCCTTCTCCCCTTCTATAAAGTAAAAAAAAAAAAATATATATATATAATAAACTGAGGGTGAGTTAGTAACTCCGAAGTGGTCATGAGAATGGTAGCAAACACTATTTTCTCTCATGTGATCCATGGAATGTGTCCAAAGTACACCCCATAACGGGAAGAACACTGATAAAAAAAATAAAATGATACCCAGTGGGGAAAAATCAGTTGTTAAAGAAGGGAAAGAGAAGAAAGGGACTAGAGAAAGATAGTATGGTGGTCTAGAGCTGATAAGGTAAGAATCCATGTGCCTTTAGATCGATACTCCTTAGGTGAGACCGCACTTAAATACTTGCAGAAGTCAGTAGGGTGAATTTGAATGCTTGAATGTGATTGTGGAGTTTACTTAGGACAGTTGCCAAGTGTGGGGGAAGTATATTGTGGTCTTGAGTTCTGTAGGGAAGTTTTCAGTGGCTTACTAAGTGAATGTGATTGTGAAAGTTCCTAGGACGAAATGAGTTTCTGTGTTTTCAAACCTCTTCGCTTATACTTTGGTTCTTTACTTGCTTGAGGAAAAGCAAGAGCTAAGTGTGGGGGAGTCCAAAAACTTGATAGGTGTAGTTTTAACCCTATTCTAACTGCAAGTGCACAGTGATGTAATTGTAGTACTTAGGGTATCGAATCCACAGGGACTCTGGTCAACGATAGATGAAAACAGAAGTGATTAAACTAGGAGAAAGCAATATGGGAAAGCAGTAAATCAGACAACAGAAAGTAAATCAAGCGAGTTGTGAGCAAGGAAGCGAAGCGTTAGGTTTCAGGAGTTCTCAGGAAATCAGGAACGCAAGCAATCAATCAGTCTAGATCTAATCAATAACTGTTCTAGAACTCAAAACACGGATATAGAATTAACCAAATTCCTTTGCGATAATTCTCTAAGTCTAAGTGCAGCAAACCAAACTTTCGTTTGCGAGAACTAACAGATTAAGCCAGCATTAATTCCAAGTTTGATATGTTCACAATTATCCTAAACCAAACTTTCGTTTGCGAATAGTTTAATTGCTTATCTAAGTTCTTTCTAGTTAAATTAATCAACTTCCGCTGAATTAATCAACCTAACATCATAACTCTGATTAGCTACTTCAGATTAAGCATTAAGAACAACTTAGATAAAGAACTAGCAGATATAAATCTCTACAGATTGATTTAAACTATAATTCTCTGAAATCCCTAATGAGAATCCTTCAACCTAACAGGTAAACTACTCAGACATGTTCATCGAAACAGAAAACATCTTAAGTAGAAAACCAAATATCATAAAACAGAATAATCAACAGGGGTTCGAAATCCTCTCTCTTTCGAGAGCAAGATCAGCCCCTAAGGCTCTCTGAAATAAAATAAGACTTAATGAAAGCGTAGCCTAAACAATGGCTTAAAAACCCTTATATAATAGCTAAAACATGTTTTGGGCTTCTGTGTAAATATCTGGGCTTTTCTGCAAAATCAGCATTCTTCATTAAATCGGCGAGTCTGGCCCATTCGCATATGCAACGATCGATGCAGGTGTGCAACGATCGACACAGTCTTCAAAACTGGACAGTAAACTCTGTCTCTCGGACCAAATCTCCAAAATACACCAAACAGCTCCAAAATCTCCACTTCTGCTCCAAATGTGTCTAGACCTGAAAACATACTAAAAAGACTCCAAAACATAACATAAGACTTGATAAATAAGGCGTATACCATGGTTAAAACCGGTAAAATCCATGGTATATCACTCAACCTAAGCATATGTTCTTTGTTTTCAGGTCACTATTTGTACAAGAGACGAAGATCGTTCAAAATTTATCGAGACTCTATTGGATTAGTTAAAGCTGAAGACTGCCCAAGCTGATGCATTAGGTACTACAATGGCTTGGCCAAATGAGAAACTTGTGTTTATCTGAAACATTGTCTTAGTGTGAGTTAGAGTATGCTGAGCTCAATGACTTTATAACTTGTTTTGTCTTGCTGTGAACATGGTGTATGTGGGTTTGCTTAAAAATACAAACATGTTTCTTTAATTAATTGTTTGTTTACAGATTCTTCATTGAAAGCAGGTTTTCCAATATAGCAACTAGATCAAATGAGCAACAGAAATACTGTATGTAGAAAATATGGGATTCTTCATTAAACACTATCAAATACTGTATGTAGAAAATATATAATAACGGAAAATAAACGCTATTAAATACTTTATAATTGTACTAAAATAAGCGCTATTGTAAACACTTTAATTATAGTATTACAAAAAAACCACTATGTAAAGTGTCTTATCTATTATAATGGGCGTAGATAGAGCGTTTACTAAACCGATATGATAGTAATATATAGCGTTTTTCGGGTGCTATATACACTTCAATTTCTTGTAGTGATCTCCTTTTCTCACCAATATATCTAATTGAATACTACAATGTGTGATGATTTGAAGATTTTTTTGTTATCTAAACAAAATTTAAATCGACGAGTTTCGTTATGGAAAAAAATGCTAATACAAAGTTTGGTCGGGACTTTTATCCAACACTGGATTTCCTCCTCTTTCGACCACCAGATTCGTCCTTCAAAAAGGTGAAGAGCGTACAATAAACGCTCATATTGCTCGAAGCAAGCCTTGACAAGAGCATGCGGCTTTGACTAATGGTTACATATTCAAGTCACACTTGAGGAACCCAAAACAATGGGAGAGATATCATCTGTTTGGAATTAGCTATCATCTTTCCTCCGTGACTTGTTTGAAATCCAACAACTCACCCATCGAGACAATCCAGTCAATCAACTCCTCCCCTCTAACTCCTCCATGGAATTCAGGAATATCCAGCTTAAATCCTACCTCCCATCGATGATTGTCCATTTTGGCGAAAACCCTTTAACAAAAAAAAGATTGGATTGCTGCAACAAAATGTTTATTCACTATTGACCAAACTGATTTGTAGAATTCACTTGTGTAGCCATCTGGGCCTGGAGACTTGTCATTTGGCATGGAAAAGGGAGTTTTCCTAATCTATTCTTCAGTTATTTCATGTAATAGAAGCTGACCTTCACTTTGTCTACATCAAAATTACAAAAGTTCTTCATGCTCCTTCGAAGTCATTCCCTTATATTCAGGCGGTTTAGCAGTTATAAATTATGTAAGGATTCTATCTGCTTCCATATTAGTATCCTCCCTTCTTTTTTTGGTTTCACCTTCCGATGTTTGAATTTCTCGAATTGAATTCTTAGACTTGCGAACCCATATCGATTTGTAGAAAGAGTTGTTACTCTTATCTCCCACAGAAAGTTGGTTATTCATATAACTGGGATAATGTATTGTTTACAATTGGGTATTTTGATTCAAAATGGACAATCTAAAATTTTATGTTAATTAAAATCTAAGATGTAAAATAAAATTAAAACAAAAGAAAAGAAAGCAAAAAATAATATTGGAGAAGGAACCTTTGTTGTAATATGAAGTGGTGAACTTGAACCTTTGAGGTCACCCATATCACCGTTTGAACCTAAAAATAAGATCAAGAAATTAAATCTCTTTGAACCAGATCTAATTAGCATTTCACAGGATCGAAATGTCTTCTCGGTATCTATACGAACACTACAAGAAAGAGTGTCCAAGCAGTTAGTCCAAGCAAAGTGTTTGTTAGGAAGATTCGGGAAATACGTTCTGCTCGGAAATTTCGAGATAGTGTGTTCTGCTCAGAACTTCCGAGTGAATGTGTTCAGAAAATAAGAGGGAATGTGCTCGATTCATTGAACATCCTTTCCTTCTCGGAATTTCTGAGCAGCTAGGTCTGCTTAGATTTTCTGAGCATCTTGGCATGCTCGGATTTTCCGAGTAGCTTAGCTTGCTTGTATTTTTTGAGCAGCTTGGTCTTCTCGGATTATCCAATCAGCTTGGCTTGCTCGGAATTTCTGAGCAGCTTGGTCTGCTCAGATTATCCGACCAGCTTCGCCAGCTCCGAATTTTCGTGCAGCTTGGCCTGCTCAGAATTTTCGTGCAACATTGCTTTCTCTGAATTTTCGAGCAGCTTGTTTGAACATTTTAGCTTGTCCTTAGATTATGTCGAGTGATATGCGTATTTGTGTGATCTATCAGAGCAATCTAATTATTCGGAAGTTCAACTAAGTAGTCTTGTAAGTTTCATACGAAATGCTATTTACATTAAACATTCCTTATATGAAATGTTGCCCATGTGGAAAATGGCTATTTCCGATTCCTCGATCCATTTTCGACTATTGATTTCGTCGAGGGGGATTTAGACCCCAACACCTATAAACGTAGATTTTGATCTCATAAATTTAAAATCAGACTAAACCGAATTAACACGTAATCCATATCGACATTCATTAACAGAAAACTAACATTGTTTATGCTTTTGTTGGAACTGACCACGTTTAAAAAATTCATGTTGCTATTTCAAATTTTTAATTAGTTCTTGATTGTTTTAGCATTGTCGAATATAAAACTGTTTTAGAGGTAAATTCATTGGGGAATAAGCCATTTTTCCCCTTTTGAGCTCGTCCATTTGGATGTATGGGGATCCTTTTCAACAATTTATCTTAAAGGTTTTAGATATTTCCTAACTCTTCTTGATGATTGCATTCATGTCACATGGGTTTATCTTTTAGAAACAAAGAGGGATGTTATACAAATATTTTCTTCTTTTCTAAAACTTGTGGAAACACAATATTCAAGCAAAGTCAAGTCTACTCATTCTGACAATTCTCTTGATCTCTCTTTCAGCTTGCTTCTTAGTTCTAAAGGTATTTATCACTTCTTCTCTTGTGTTGAAACACTCCAACAAAATTTTGTTGTTTAGAGGAAACATATTCTAAGTGTTGAGAACTCTCGTTTTTCAAATCCAATCTTTAATTTTCCTCATAAATAGAACCCCTTCTCCCCTTCTTCAAAACAAAAATCCTTTTGAACTCGTAAAGAAAAGAAACCTGAATATACAAACCTTAAAACCATTGGTTGTGTGTGTTATGCCTCAACTTTTCCAAAAGACAGAACAAATTCACACCTCGTTCTACTGCTTATGTGTGTATCGGTCATCCATCAGTTTACAAAGGCTATAAGGTCTTGAACATTGAAACACATTGTATTTCCATCTCTAGAATTTTTTCATTTCATGAGGATAACTTTCCTTTTCATATTCATGATTTGTCTCCTCCTACCAGTGATCTTTTCTCTGACACAATTTTTCCACTTTCTATTCTTGAAACCTCCCGTGAATCACATCCTATACAAATAGCTAAGGGTTATACACAGATTGAAGGGGTGAATTATATCGACACATTCTCACCAGTAGCTAAGCTTGGTTGGTCTTTGACACAAATGGATGTCACAAATGATTTTTTTCATGAAGATTTAGATGAGGAGATATACATGCAACTACCACTTGGATATAATGCACAAGCAAGAGAATTTTACCTTCAAATGCGTTTTGGAAGTTGCATAAGTCTTTATATGGTTTAAAGCAAGCATACATAAAATGGAATAAAATGTTTTCAGAAGTTCTTCTACAAGATGGTTTTGTTCAATCAGAAAAGGAACATACACTCTTAGTGAAGCATGACAATTCAAAATTTATCGATTTGCTCGTTTATGTGGATGATATTCTAGTAACAAGCAATAAATATGAAGCTGTCAAAGTTTTAAAAGAGACGTGCAAAATCTTTTCAACTCAAAGATCTCGGGCCAGTAAAAAATTTCTTGGATTGGACATAGCAAGAAGCAGTAAAGGAATTTCAGCCAGTTAAAAAAAATATGCTCTAGATGTTCTGGAAAGTGTTGGATTGTTGGGATATAACACTACAAGAAATCTGGGTATTGATAGCAGATCACGATAGCACGAATTCATAAACTGCTATTAAAAGTAGCAAGTTGAGATACCCATTCTATCATAGCATTCAATCAACGCTAAGTAAGATTTTACGGATTTTTACTAAGCGAGAAGACAATGTAACACTTAGTCCGCCAAAAACTTAATGAAAAATTCACTTTGGCACCAAAACTAAAAACAAATTGGAGAAAATTTGTCCAAGTCTTTTTCACGTTAAGACAAAAAGCCACACATATGAGTCTATGACAAACACATGATTCTCTCTCGCTCTCTCTCCCTCGTCTCTTGACTCACAAAACCCAATCTCACTGCTCTATCTCTCGTCTGAGAATTCCATGCCTTTATCTTCTGAAGATCGCAAGCTAACATAACGATCGATATTAATCGAAAGCTGCCACAGATCTCTCTCTTCTCCTGCCTGCTTCATCATCTTTGTTTTCCATTTTCTGGTAATTTCAAGGTTTAGATACATAATCATTGTTGAAGACCAATGGATTCAGATTATAATAACTTTTTGTCGATTCGTTTCACCTCTTTATGGATTTTGGATAGTTTTGTCTATTTATGTTTGATTGAAAAAAAGAGTAGCAAATCGATTATTAGGTTAATCTCAGTAGTACCATTAGCTCGAATTCATACACATCTGAGTTAAAATCTGTTGGCGCCTCAATTTTCGCTCTGATTTGTGCCATACTTAAGTGACATAAGTTCTTCTAATGTCTTGTATAAAAAGAAGGTTTTTGTTAATGTATAATAGCAATTTCTGAAATTTATTGAATCTCACGGATGAATATTGGGGCTTAATGAATCTTGCCTTTGTATTGTGTATACACAGATGAATCCGGAGAAGTTGATGAAGATGGCTAACACTGTCAGCACTGGCGGAAAGATACAATAAGAAAGTAAACCCAAGTTCTTGCCTTCTCTGTATTGCCCCATTGAGTATATACTTGATAGTCTGATTTTTTAATTTCATCTCACATGTGGAGTTTCGTGTATAACCAATGTATTTGCATTATTTGTACTGAGAGATATCATTTCCTGTTAGTGCTGAGATAATTTGGCAACATTCTTAGCCGATGCTGAAAGGATTAACCATCCTATCTTCTGCCTGGATTATCAAGCCATGGTGGCACAATTGGAACATCAATTTCGACTGGGAAGGCTTTCTATCCAAGGATTTTGGTTATACTATCAGGTCTGCCTTTCTTTAGATCATCAGAACTTCAAGTCCCTTAAAAGTATACTGATTGATTGTTTTTCCCATTGATGGGATCCATGTGTGCATTGGCTGCAGTAGTTCAGCAAAGCATTTTGTGGGTTCTCGTGTTCTTAATCTCTTGCAGAGTCATGTAGATTCTTGCTTTGCTTTTGGAACTTTTTAGAGCTTTCTCATTATATGTGCTAATATTGAAGACTGTCATGCCTAGTCTAAAGTGAGATCATTAATTGTTAGAGAAAATGACAGAGTGTGCAAGCGATGCATACCTAGGCATATTGGAAAGGTGATTTCCCTTTCCTATTCTGTTCTTGTTCGTAACTTGATAAATTGCAAGAAAAAAATTATCTTCCCTTCCCCTTGTTATTTTTTTGGTAAAGCTCAGACAGTAAATCCAACTTGTGGCTACATTTTTTTTGTTTCTAAGGAGTGATAAGAGAACATTATTGTTGACTTTTGTCTGTTTTAACTCTTTTTTTTACAACATTGGTTGTTAGATAAATCATAGTATTCTCAGATGTGTTAACTGACTTAAATTGTTTTTTAACTAAAGATACGGATGGTAAACAATGCGAGGCTAAATGTTGATGCATATCATGGTGACAGCAAATCTGGTGGTGTCCGTGATGGCACAACTAATGTATCGATCAAGCTGTGACTTGACTTTGACACACCATGGTTCGATCAACTCCTTAGATAGATGAGTGTTGTAAATTATGTAGAGATGCTTAGTATCATTCACTTTTTAATTGAATGTTGTAACTGCAGGAAAATTGGCGGGTGGAGTTGTAAAAGGTGGTTGCGGAGCTTTTGTGTTTGGAACATACTATGTGTCTGCGCTTCATTTGACTGGTACTCTCCACCTCTTCTTTTCTGTGGGTTGCTTGGCATAATCAATATTCATTGAGAGGAAGAAACTTTTGGTTTATTGAGTTGAATGTAAATGATTCTTGGATGTGGAAATCGTTATTACGCCTTTGACATTATGCTATGAAGTTGGTGTAATCGTTATTCGTTATTACGCCTTAGACATTACACCAAAGATCAAGGCTCTCAGCTTGGGGAATGAATGTACAGTCGACTTGCTGCTTATGCTCGCAAGCAGAGGAGACCCGTGACCACCTATTTCTGTCCTGTGAATTCAGTCTGAAAATCTGGAACTTGGTACTAGCTCGTCTTGATCCCCATGTTAGACAATTCTGTTCTTGGGCATAATTGCTATCTTGGCTGAAGAACAATTCAATCCATGGCAGCAACACGTTGAGGAAAGTCTCAATGCAAGCATCTCTTTATCATATATGGATCAGATAACCACTTCGATCCCAATTCATGACTCATGTAATCCTTCTCTGTTATTATTTATTTTTGCCTGAGAAGGATTTGTCTTAGTGTTTATGTAATTTGTATACTCTTTTCTTCATTATTAATGAAAGTTTACGTTGTAGCAAGACACGCTTCTCAACAATATTATTTTCTTGATTACAATACACTCCACACTATAATTTTTGAGTTTGATTTAGTATTATAACACAGAATTTTTTAGTTTGATTAAAGGAGTAGGGTTTGAAATATAATTCCTTTTTTAGTAAAAAAGTTCCAATTAATATAAAAGTTAAAATCTCACTTATAATTTGTGCATTTATGAATTCGTCCCAACTTCTAATGCAAATATTTTACAAACATACAATAAAAACATTTAAGATTTAATTAAGCCTAAACACAAACATTAAACATATAAACCTTTAATTAAGCATAAACATTAAATTTTTTAACATCAAATAATATAGCAAAAATTTAACACTAATAAAAAATTTCAAGTAACTCAATACCCTAAACACAACCCTAAACCCTAAATTTATAAATCCCTAATAATAAACATAAACATCATATAATATACGAAAATAAATCAACACTTATAAAAAATTCAAGTATAATTATTTTCTTCTTCCTAAACTCTAAAACCTTAACTCTATACCCTAAACACAACTCTAAACCCTAAACTTCTAAATTCCTAATAATAATCTAAACATCATATAATACACATAAACAAATAAACACTTATAAAAAATCAAGTATAATTATTTTTTTAATCCTAAACTCTAAAACCTTAACTCTATATCCTAAACACAACTCTAAACCCTAAACTTCTAAACTCCTAATAATAATCTAAACATCATATAATACACATAAACAAATCAACACTTATAAAAAATCAAGTATAATTATTTTTTTAATCTTAAACTCTAAAACCTTAACTCTATACCCTAAACACAATCCTAAACCCTAAATTTCTAAACTCCTAATAATGAACATAAACATCATATAATATACAAAAACAAATCAACATTTATAACAAATTAAAGTATGATTATTTTCTTCACCTTAAACTTTAATCCTTAACTCTATACCCTAAACACAACCCTAAACCCTAAACTTCTAAACCCCTAACTATATTGTGGTAAATTTTATAAACTAGCTTTTGTGAATTTGAATTTCGTATGTAATTTGTATTTATTATAAAGTAGTGTCTTTATTTTTAAAATTAATATTCAGAATTTTTTTTAGGGATATACAGGGTTTAAGATTTGATATAAAAATATAGTAAGTATAAATTTAACTTCATACCTAAATTTAAACTATAAACTTATACCATAAACTTCAAATCCTAACTTTATACCCCAAACTAATGGTATATATTCCTAAAATATAACTATAGCCACAATATCTAAAACATTCCCGCTTAAATTTTAAGGCCAAATATTTTTCCCTCTATTTATTTTTGACAGCTAAATTTTTACCACAAACCATTATCCTCCTTTTGCCAAAAACAAAAACAAAACAAAATCCTCCTAGTTTGTTCCGCTGAAAACCCTAAGGCAATTTCGTTTCTTCTTCCTTCGATTTTTTTTTCTTTCCATTTGGTCTATCTTTTTGATTCAGTTATGCTGCTCTCACGTCTTCTCTCTTTCGATTCAGATCGATTTAGCCTCTTTCTCCTCTCGCTAGATTCATGACGAGCTCCCGGGACTACGAAAATAATAGAAGGTCGATGAAGAGATTGGAAGAAGCCATGAACGATGGATCTGCGTGCAGGTTTTCGTTAATCCGAGATCAAAAGTTGGTTTGCATGACCACCGTTCTCGAGTATCTGGCCGCCGAAGTAAGTTTATCTCGATTTGGTCATGATATAGTATGTAGATTCTATTATATTTCTTCAAGTTCTATTTTCAAGCAGCACTCGTTCTGTTTTCAATATTTATGCTCTTTTATTCGTCTTTTATTTGGTTAGGTTTGTATTGCCCTAGTTTTATTCTGATTTTGTTGTGAAATTTCAGAAATCTTAATGGGTTTTTATTAGTGATGGAGGAACATGAATCTCGTTTCTAAGTTTCTGAGTTTGTAAACAAATGTGGTTGTGATGATAGGGTTAGCTAATTGCGATTTTGGTTATTTATTAGTCAACGATGGAGAAAACTTGAGTAACTGAGTACAGTTCTGTTTTTGTGCAATCCAGAAATCAAAGATGGAGAAGACCATTAAAACGCTTCTGACTAGTTTCAATTCCATAAGGGCTGGGAGAGATAATGCATCAATGCCAGAAGGTCGAGCACACTTTCTCAGTTGATGCCAACATTTTTTTTCCAGTGAACCTATTACTGATTGAGAAATTTTGGTTACAAGTTGGAGATCCCTTAACTGCTAAAGAAGTGGAAGAAAAGGAGAGTTTATTGGAGGAGGTAAAGTGAAAACGTTTGATGTTAAAGGTGTCTTAGACATTTTGATTGTGGTGTCCAATAGAGTTACTTTGGTTCAGTGTATAAAGTTTTAAGAAAGTAACCAGATGTTCTTATATTACGAGAGCTGTTTTGATGCGTAGAGGGAAATGCTTGACAATGAGAAGGATACTAGAAGTAAAGAAGAAGATAGAGTGAAGGGGCGAGATAAGGAGAGAGACAGGGACCATGAACGGAGGAGGGACAGAGTGGATGATAGAAGCAGGGACCGAGAGCGACATCACAGAAGTCGTCACAGGGATCGCAGTGGGGAACGAGGCGAAAGAAAATAACGTGTTAGGGGTGATGATGATGACTACCGTCGAAGCCGTGACTTTGAGAGGTTTGTAACCTTGACAACTATTCTCTTTACATAATGTCAACCTTTATATTTTAGAAGACATTGAATTAGACATTTTCTTTTTCTGTTTTAGGCGTAGATCACGATCTCCATCAAAGAGGTAGCTTCTTTTTCTCATCTGATATTGTTTTCTTAGAAATGATCTTGCTCTTAATGCTTAAAATTCCATGATTAACATTTAACAGTGACATATTTTATAGAATCCTAACTGTGATTAACAAATAGTATGGTTAGTATGTAGAGTATATTGGCCTCTTGTGCATCTCTCAAGCTGTTGGAATTTGTATTTGTATTTTTGCTTTTGTTTTTGTTTTTGTGGTTCGATTCTTTGAATAGTTTTCTGGACAATGTCATGCAGGTGAGGATGGCAAATGAATGTGGAACGGTTCTGTCAATGGCTTTATGGTGTTGTGAGGATAGGCCAGAGACGAGACCAACAATGTCATAAGTGGTGAAGTAGAAGCTAGCAAAGGATGTAGGAGGTTAAGGAATTTTTAGAGTCTACCATTAGTATATTAAGTTAAAACCTGTGTGTTTTTGTTGATTTTTGCTACTATGTAACTTTTATTATGTTTGTGTAAAACATGTTTTAAGTTATCAATAAAAAATCCAGTTTTAAAATATAATTGTTTTATATGAATCTAATTATTTTTTAAATAATAATTCATAATCAGAATTCAAAATAATATTATATAATAAAATTTCAATAGTTTTTGTATGGCAAAAAATAAAAGTGTTCATAAGATATACAATAGCCATAAAAATGGGCCATTATAAATAATAATACAACAAAATAAAAATGCTAATATAAAGTATAATATAGCCTTAAAATACAGCCACTATAATATGTATTATTGCACGAATAATATGCTACATTAATATATAAAATGGCGATAAACCAATGCTATTGACAACTATACAATCACATCGAAATTAGTGCTATCGTAGACAAATATAAGATAGCAGATCAAATTAGTGCTATCGTAGATGGCTGACCTAAGATGGCAGCGGCAAACATAGCGTTTATGGAAACGCTATCATAGACATATGATAGCGTTTTCGTGGTGCTATCAATACCCATATTTCCTGTAGTGTAAACATGTTGCAACTCCCATGGATTCAACTATACAGCTAAGAGAAGACAGTGAAGAACTATTAACGGATCCAACTATATACAAGGCACTCACTGGAAATATATTATATCTCACTATCACAAGAGCTGATATCACATATGTAGTGCATAAACTCAGTCAATATCTTTCAAAGCCAAGATATTTTCATCTCGATGCAGCACATATAGTTGTAAAATACTTAAAAGGGGAACTATGAAGAGGTTTGTTCTGATAGAGCAAATTTCAATCCCTATTTTCTATTGCAAATGCACATATGCGATTGTAGTATTAAAGGGTATCGAATCTACAGAGACTCAAGTTTCACACAATAGATTATATGTTATCGAATTCAGCTAAGTCAATCAGGTTTAAAACAGTAAATAGCAAATAATTAAAAGGTGCTTTCGATATGAGAAAAGCGCTAAACTTAGGAAGTTCTCAGGAAATCATGCAATGTCATACACTTAACTAATCAGGATTCAGATTAAGTACATGTTCAAGAACTAGAATCACAATTGTCAAATAATTCAAGCTGCAATTATTATCTATGTCTAGCAACCTAATCATTCAAATCTCTTTGCAATATTAGAGTTCTAGACAAGCTTTAATAGCAAGTTCTTTAGTTCACAATTCTCCTAAACCAAATCTCTTTGTATCTAGTCAAATTGCTCACACTAAGTTCTGTCAGACTATAATTCACACTCTCGTGCCGAATTATTTATCTAAGATCTAATCTCTAGGTGATCAATCTAGAATTCAGTTTTAATCTCAACTTAGGTGATGAACGGATAGATTAAGAATCCTAATTATCCAGTTATCTAACAAGGCATAAAATCCCTATGAGAATCCCTAAATCTAACAGAGTTACTACTCAGACATGGTATCAATAAGACAAAACATATTTGAATAGAAAACCAAAGACTGAATAGATATAATAGATGGGGTTCGAAATCCTTCTCTCAAAGGTTACAAGTATCCGAATCAGCCCCAAGCAAAACCACTCAATCTCCAAAGCCAAAAGCAAGAACAAAGCAAGAACCAAATATAAGAGATACAAGTCGCAAAAACCTAACTAAAAACTACTAAACACGTTTTGGGGCCAAATTAGAAATAAGGAAAATTTTGGGTCTTTTTGCAATTCTTCAAAAGATGTAATCAATCGGCTTATTGGTCTCGTTGGGCTTCAGTGTCGACCGACACTAAATGTGATGTCGGTCGACATCAAATCGTGGTCACGGCTCTAACTTCAACTTCTTGCAGAATTCTCCAGAAACATCCCAAAACTCCTAACTTTGCTCCAAACGCATACTTACCTATAAAAGACTCGATAGACTCGAAAAACAAGGTTAAAGACTCAATATATACACTTATATCATGGTTAAAAACCTAGGAAAACTATGATATATCAACTCCCCCACACAGAGTTTTTGTTTGCCCTCAAGCAAACAGAAAACCAAAGTATGGAAAAGAGGTTTGAAAACACAAAAACTCATTTAGTCTTAGGAACATCGCATTCACATTCACTTAGTAATCCACCTGAAAACATTCCTCCAGAGATCAAGACCAAAATGTACTTCCCCCACACTTATAAACTGTCCCAAGTAAACTCCACAATCAAGTCAAGACATTCAAATTCACCACTCTAACCTTTGTATATAATTAAGTGTGGTCTAACCTTATAAACTGTCCCTTTCTCGCTTAGCAACTGATTTTTCCCCACTGGGTATCATTTTTTTATCATTGCTCTTCCCTTTATTCGGAGTGCAACTTTGGACATGTTTCAATGAATGCACAGGAGGTAATAGGGGTCTCTACCACTCCCGTGACCATTTCGAAGCTACTATCTTATCCGCAGTTTATCTCTCTTTTTTTTTACTTTCAAAGGAGGGGAAAAGGAAACCATACTCAGACAGGTTTACAAGTTGTGTCAGGTACGTCAGAGGAATCCGATCCAGAGATACCAAGCCCCTAAGTGAGAAAACTAAGTCAAGATTAGAGGTGAAGTTAGTAGTGGATCCTTTTAATACCTGAGAAAATATGGGTGTCCTTGTTAGGTTGATCCGTGTGTGGTTTTCTAACAGTCATAGAGCTACTGCGGGTCTGTCCAATGATCACTTAGTTCCTGTTTTAGCGAAAATTTCCTCGAAAAATCATAGTTTCATAATGATTTTGACTCAATAAAACATTTTTGAAAACAAAAGAAAACAAAGGACTGACACTAAAAAAAGAAAGCAAACGGTGGTCAGTAAACTACCTCCCCCCCCCCCCACACTGAAAAAACACTGTCCAATGTGTTATAAAAGCTTGGGCTCGGGAGAACAAGGTATAATCAAGTGAAAATTCGGAAAATCATAAAGCTTACCTGCATTTGTGGTGAGTTTCGACCGACACACGGCCAGTGTCGAACGACACGAGGCTTTGGTCGACACATTTCTGATCCAAATCGAGCGTCCTCAATTTTGTTCCGTCTTTTCGAGGTTGGTGTTGACTGACACTGCTGTCTGCAACCTGTTCGTCATGTTCTAAAACAACAAAAACTGAAAATCAAAGAAACAAAACCAAAAACGAAAAATAAAAGAAAAGAAAAATTGACCCAATTGTGGGTTTCCTCCCACTCATCGCTTTTTTTAGTCGTTAGCTTGACTATGGATAGGATATCAGGCTCCTGGGGGTTTCGACAGAGGCCGAGAATGTCTTTGCGAAAGTCTCATCATCCATGGAGGTGTGTAAGCAGTATTAGCATGAGATCGTCCAAGGAAACGGGGAATAGATCCAGGGCGTGGGCGAAGCTGGGTTGGGATAAAGCGTTTCCCTGAAATCACAGCAGCAGAGTCAGGTTCTAAAGGTGTAGAAGATGCATACCTTTGCGTTGGTAGAAGTGTGATGTCTGGAGCTTTCTGCTTAAGAGCAGTTGCAGGTGCTGAAGATGTTAGAGTAAGTTCATGAGGAAATACCATCTTCTCTTCTCCACCATCAAGCACTATGGCCTCACCAACCTGGATCTCTTAATCCGCTTTGACTGTAAACGTCTGACCTTCAATGGTATGTCTGCGCGGCTTGTCTATAATGAAGTGCAAAGGCTTGTCTCCCAGATGATGATCGATCAGACCTTGCCTCACATCAATAACTGCTCCAGGTGTGGCATCTACCAAGCAGTAAGGGTTCATCTGGTTCAGCTTCATACTTCAGTACAACAAAGTCTGTGGGATCAAAAAAATTGCCCACTCGAATAGGGATGTTCTCGAGGACGTTCCCTTTTGTGTGAATTCCCCAGTGGCGAATTTCAAACTTGTGGGTCTATTCAATCTTTCGAGCCCTTATGGCTTCCGTTTCGAACGATTAGCTAGGATTAGAGAGATCCTAGTCGGCTAAAGGTCCATCAATCCCAATCTTACCACCTCAGAGTATGGCATGATATTTATACCAGATACTAAATCACACAGAGAACGTGTGAACTGTCCTTGAAGATAGAACAACTCAGCACAAAAACACCAGGACCCGGTAGCTTCTCTGGGACCTTATTCAACAGCACAGCACTGACATGTGAAGAGATCTTCACCATTCCTTCTTTCAGATTTCCATCCTCAGAGATCATCCTTTCTGCATACATCCGCATAGAAGGGTGCATATGTGATATATCAATGATTGGGATCTCTGTCAGCTCTTTATCCATTACTTCCTTGCATCTAGTTGCATTCAGTTCCTATTTGGATTTGTCAGGAGGTCTAGGGAATGGAATCCTCGGTTTGTGGGAGCTCTCTTCTGCACAGGTTGGAGATCGCAGATAATTTGTGCATGCTCGACCATGGTGTCGATCGATATTAAAGTGGTGTCGATCGACACTCGATGCATATGCTGAATTCCACGTTGATTTCACAGGAATATCGACCTCGGAATCGACCTCGGTCTATTTCTCTCCGTCATCAGGACCCAAAATCTCTCCCTTAGAAGGGTGTCGACCGACACTAAACTGATGTCGATCGACACTCATGACTGTCGACCCGTCAATGTCGAGCATGATCGATTTATCTTCGTGCTAGAAACTTGAAGAATCCTCGTTTAACACTGGTGTCGACCGACACTGGGTAGTGGCGTCGATCGACACTGCTGCTCTGATTTCACAGACATGTTTCTCATATATGCATCTCACGGAGTCAACCTCCAAATTACCTCCAATTAGCTGTGGAAGGACCTCTTCGTCATATTGGACTGAGATAACATTGACATGTTGCCTTGGGTTCTACTCAGTCCTCCATGGAAGGAATCCATCTTGCCTCCTAACATCTCCAGCAGTTTGAGCAACTTGAAAATCTAGCTGCTTCACATGAGTATTCAATGTCTCAAATTTCCCATTCAGATCTTCATACAGCATCAAGCTTCTTGTTGAAGTCCACAGTAGACTTCTGTTGACCCTCAAGCAGCTCTTCCATCATAGCTTCCCATGTACTCTCATGTGAAGGTGCAGGATGTGTCTGATAAGAAGAAGCTCTATAAGTCCTCTGATAAGAATTGCTCTGCTGGAAAGGCTTCTGAAAGACAGATTTCTGAGCAAAGCCTGAAGAATTTTGATTGCTTATGAAAGCACTCTTCTTACCATTATCAGTGTAGAACATGTTACCTTGCTGATATTCAAACATGTTTCCTTGAAATCCAGACCCAGCGATGTAGTTCACATTTTCTTCCTCACAACATTCCTCAGCCTCAATTACCTCAGCCTCTTGAGCAAAGTGGACAGTCTTCTTTCCAACCAGAAAGCTGTGAACAGAGTCTAACTTATTCTTCATCTCAGCTATCTGCGAACTGTGAGCTTTCCCACCAGATTTCTTCCTCTCTATATCAACATTCTTAGTGTTATTGCTGCACACCAAGTTTTCAATCAACGCCTTAGCTTTCTCTGGAGATTTGGTATTGAAGTTTCCATTGCTAGCAGCATCCAACGCCATCTGGTACCATATATCAACACCTCTGAAGAAAATTCCCAGCACCTGAACTTCAAAGAATCCATGATGAGGGCAGTCTCTTTGGTACATCTTAAACCTCACCTAAGCAGTCTTAAGATGCTCTGTAGGTCCCTGCTTGAAGGTCAAATGATCATGTCTAAGCTGATCGGAACGAGCATCATCATAGAAGTGTCTTAGGAACTCCGTTTTGACTGCATCCCAAGTAGTCAGAGTCTCAGGTGGAATCTGCTTTAGCCAAGTTGCAGCTTCTCTTGCAAGAGAGTGTGGGAAGAGCTTGCAGTGCAGAAAGTCACTCCATTATGCTTCATCTCAGTGACTAAGGACTCAAAATCCTCTCTATGTGATCCATAGGCTGCTCATGTGGGTATCCATGGAAAGGGTGATGCCTCACAAGCGCGTAGTACGAAGTCTTCATCTCAAAGTCATTACGCTCAAAGGGAGGTGGCACAATCGCAGACCTGTTAGCGTGGAACACGTCAGGTCTGTTGTAGTCAGCAAGAGTCCTCCCTGCTGAAGGATTAGGTTCAAGTGCTATATGCGGTACTTCAGCTTGTGGATTCCCTTGTCCACACGCGCCTTCACCTTGACCTTCTGCCTCAGGGTTAATAATTTATCTTTCTGCTTCAGGGATTTCAATTATGTTTCCATCAGCATCAATCCTCTGTCCTAGAGCATTATAAGGATTATTCTGCAAATCCCTCAGAACACCTTCTCCATCTCTAATCAAAATCAAAGCATTTCGATTCATCATCCTTGCAGACTTCTGATCTTTTCTGTTTGTCCTCTCAAGTCTAGCGAGCTCATGATTTCTAAGATTCAAAAGCTCCTTGTCCGGGTTGCTTCTGGTGTGATGACTAAGCATACACTAAACTCAAAAACGATTCCCGAGCTCGATGTCAATCGACACTGAAATGAATGTCGGTCGACACTAAATACACCTCTCGTTTCCTACAGCAACAAAAACAAGCAAGACAGAGAAGTATTAGTAACCAAAAAAAATAAAAACAATTTAGTCTAAATTCTAAAACAAAATATATTGTCGAACTCAAAGAGTCCCCGGAAACGGCGCCAAAAACTTGATAGAGCAAATTTTAATCCCTATTTTCTACTGCAAGTGCACAGATGCGATTGTAGTATTAAAGGGTATCGAATCCATAGAGACTCAAGTTTTACACAATAGATTATATGTTATCGAATTCAGCTAAGTCAATCAGGTTTAAAAAAGTAAATAGCAAATAATTAAAAAAGGTGTTTTCGATATGAGAAAAGCGCTAGACTTAGGAAGTTCTCGATATGTGGGTCCCTCTCTGAGTACAACACGCGGTGGCGGTGGTGGCGGTGGTGGTGGTGGTGGTGGTGGTCCATGTCCATCAGCATTTGGGGCATTCAGTTGCACCCCACCAACATGATGTGCACCCTGTGGTGCCTGCTGACCGGCGGGTCCAGCCTGATGAGGGATATGGCGAGCAACCTCCTCTGCTGCTACTCGAGCTGCCTCCTGTGCGGCTACCCGAGCTGCCTCTTGAGCGGCTGCTTGTGCAGCCTCCTGAGCAACCTGCTGAACTGCAGCCAAAGCAGCTTGTCTAGCTGCCTCCTCAACAATAAGTCTTATTGCCTCTGCGTCCATGGGCTGACCAACTGCTTGGTTCACCTCAACCTCAACATGATTGCCTGAAGCCCGATTATTCTCTCCAACTTCATCATTGCCACGTGCAACTCTAGCACCACGTGCAACTCCAGCACCACGAGGACGAACAACTCTCTTAGGCGGCATCTGAAAAGGAGGGACAAGCTGATTAGATTTGGTTGACCAAAGAGCTGACGATTAAAAGACTAATACTTAGCAGAAAGGGTGCTATTTTTAAAAATCCCCAGTTCCCATGAAAACGTTGAAAACCGAATGCAATGAAATATGTACTATCCACTACTCGCCTCCCGGGTCGGGACCGGGACGGCAAACCCGCTCTGATACCAAAATGTAACACCCGACTCAACGTAACCCTAACTTACAACTCAAGTAACTCCAATAAACTCCAATAAATACCAAACTGAAACAACTAGTCCAACAATGCAATAAACTAAAATAAAACCATAAATAATGTCTAAAATAAATGCGGAAAACAACGATGAAAACGCCCAAAGCACCCGTCTCAGCTAAGCATCCATCTACTCGGCAGGCTCACCTGAAAAGGGGAAAGAAAGAGGGATGAGCAACAGGGGAGTCACTCAGCGAGGTATGGGATGCTAAAACGCAAGTCCACGGACTCGGTCCTAGTCTCCCAATAAAGAAGTCTAGCCTAAACATGTACAATCACGGCACCTAAAGCGCCCAAGCAACATCCTACACGACACCCGGTGGGACTCGAACCCCCGGTGCCTCCTAGTAGATGGGACTCGAACTCACCATCTAACACAACGTCTCCCAGGGGACTCGAACCCCCGGTAAAAACCTAGTAGATGGGACTCGAACCCACCATCTATCACAACATCACTCGGCGGGACTCGAACCCCCGATATCACAAACTAGATGGGACTCGAACCCACCATCTACCTACTCAATAACTATATAATAATATATATATTTAGCACACAAACAATTAACATTGAACGGCAAACAAATGGGTTGAATCATCTTTCCTATCTCCAATTTAACAAACAAAACTATCCTAGACTCGATCAGATAAAACAAAACACATTTAGGTGCTAAACTACTTTATAAGGAGATTATAGACAAAGCTCGAGGAATTGTGAAATAGCCCTCACCTTAGCAAAAGTCAGATGAGAAGAGAGGGCGATGAAAGTTTAAGAACGACGATCACGAACGATGGACAAACGCGTTGACTTTCCAAATACACGTAAGGTCTCGGGTTTAACCCAATTCCTCTCAGGTCCAGTCGGCGCTTTGAGTCGAAGCAACTATAGCATACAATAACAAAAGTCTCCATTTTCAATATATATATAATATCCATCGTATATGTAAGTTCATACTTACTATAACACATGAATCATAATATATATATAAGCCACATTCTTGCTAACATACGCTTGTCAACGACATTAAACAAAACCATAAAATTATGGAAATTGGGCGAATGATAATCACCTTAGCTTGGTTGTACACGAACCAAAGGTTACATAGAGAGATCACGACCAAAGCTTGGATGAGGAAATCAATGGACACGGCCAAAGAGCGAGCGATGGTGGTTCGTCTACGACGGACACTGGAATAAGAAGTGGCCATTGGTGGATCGAAAAAAAACGCACATGAATCAGATCAGAGGCGATTGAACAAAGGTGAAGAAAGAGGTGGCTTGCGCCTGAAGCAAACCTTAGATCGTGACCTAAGCGACTCGGATCGACGTGACGATGGCTTGTGACAACTCCAGCGGTAACAACAAAGCTCTCCGATGGATTTCTGATGCTCCGGGACGTCGAACAGTGGTGACGTTGTGGTGGTCTCAGCTTCGGTTGCGGCACCCGAAAAGTAACACGAAGAGAATAAGAAGAGAACAAGAAAGAAAGAAGGGAAGAGAACAAAAGAAGCAGGATGAGAAAGATAGAATAGAAGGATCGTACTAACCTACGATGAGATGCGGCTAGGGTAACAAATTAGAGGAAGAAGGAGATGTGTGTGGTGATACACAAATATACGGCTGCGTTTGGTTTATCGAACAAGAATATGGGCCATTGCTGGGCCATGAGGAATAAACTTATGGGTTAGGGTTTATAAAAAATAAAAATGGGGTTGTTACAATTCTCCCCACTTAACCGGAATTCGTCCTCGAATTCAGATCCAAACTCAGTTGCTCGTTTACAACTCCAAAGAATTCGTCCTCAATAGAGTATGCCAACAACTCAATAAATCTCTACTGCCTTAATATTCGAGTTCTATTGAGCACAGCTTGTACTTCTCGATGAATGCAAGTAGCTCATAGATCTCAAGACAGATATCTGAATCTGCTTAATCTTTGACTCGAAGGCGCTCTTAATGTCTTAACCCTTTACGAAACCCGAACTGACGAACTTATACAAAATTCCGATATCAAATAGGGTATAAGCTACCCCACCCCAAACGAAGCCGAAATTACACAAACAATTAACCAAGAATATAATCCACAAAGGACACACACACACTCAAAATAAAATCCGAGGAAAAAGAAGGGTCACGTACCGGCTAACCGATCGACTCCCTCAAGGTCTGCTGTAGCAAAAACTCGTGGAGCAGTGGCTTGACGTTTGGGTGGTGGCGGAAGCAACCCTTGCGCCCTATGAGGGCACTCCCTAGAAAAATTACCTTCCTGGCCGCAATTATAACAACCCCTATATGCAACTACAGGTGTTGTTGGTGCTGTTGGTGCTACTGGTGCTGCTGCAATCTGCCTGATAAATGGTGCATCCACTGGCTTAAAGCGACAATACTTTTGAACATGACCTGTCCGTCCACACGAAAGACATGAAAGACACTCTCCAAAATGATGGCGGCGACAACGGGAACAAAATGGTGACTCTGACTGATCTGATATTCTCCCATGTGTCTCTTGAGCCTTTCCATGCTTTGGGTGTGTCGCTTTAACGAATTTCTGTTCCTCAACTATCCCTGCCTCTTGAAAAGCAGCCTTCTCCACCAACTCTGACAAGTTGCCGTATTCCCTAACTGCACAACGGTTACGAATATCAACTCGCAACCCCTTCAAGAACCTCCTGATCAGATCATCCTCATCCACAATTCCCCTAGCAAACCTGCGGAGCGTACTGAACTCTCGCTCATACTCTCTGACAGTCCTCGTACCCTGACACACATTCTCGAAGGTGTTTTGTTTCTCATCCATTGCTTCTCGAGGGAAGAACTTCTTATTGAACTCCCTTCTGAAATCCTCATATGTAAGCTCATAGCGACCACGAGCTCCTTCAACAACCCCCTCCCACCAGTACAGAGCATCATCTCTGAGATGCTGAGTGGCCAAGTCCAATCGATACTCTACTGGACACCTCACATACTCCAAATTGCGCTCCAGCATCCTCCTCCAATTGTCTGCCTCAATAGTGTCGACATCTCCTCTAAACTGTTCCATGCCCAATTTCCGCATTTGACCCATCAAATCCCAATATGTGGGTCCCTCTCTGAGTACAACAGGCGGTGGCGGTGGTGGCGGTGGTGGTGGTGGTGGTGGTGGTCCATGTCCATCAGCATTTGGGGCATTCAGTTGCACCCCACCAACATGATGTGCACCATGTGGTGCCTGCTGACCGGCGGGTCCAGCCTGATGAGGGATATGGCGAGCAACCTCCTCTGCTGCTACTCGAGCTGCCTCCTGTGCGGCTACCCGAGCTGCCTCTTGAGCGGCTGCTTGTGCAGCCTCCTGAGCAACCTGCTGAACTGCAGCCAAAGCAGCTTGTCTAGCTGCCTCCTCAACCATAAGTCTTATTGCCTCTGCGTCCATGGGCTGACCAACTGCTTGGTTCACCTCAACCTCAACATGATTGCCTGAAGCCCGATTATTCTCTCCAACTTCATCATTGCCACGTGCAACTCTAGCACCACGTGCAACTCCAGCACCACGAGGACGAACAACTCTCTTAGGCGGCATCTGAAAAGGAGGGACAAGCTGATTAGATTTGGTTGACCAAAGAGCTGACGATTAAAAGACTAATACTTAGCAGAAAGGGTGCTATTTTTAAAAATCCCTAGTTCCCATAAAAACGTTGAAAACCGAATGCAATGAAATATGTACTATCCACTACTCGCATCCCGGGTCGGGACCGGGACGGCAAACCCGCTCTGATACCAAAATGTAACACCCGACTCAACGTAACCTTAACTTACAACTCAAGTAACTCCAATAAACTCCAATAAATACCAAACTGAAACAACTAGTCCAACAATGCAATAAACTAAAATAAAACCATAAATAATGTCTAAAATAAATGCGGAAAACAACGATGAAAACGCCCAAAGCACCCGTCTCAGCTAAGCATCCATCTACTCGGCAGGCTCACCTGAAAAGGGGAAAGAAAGAGGGATGAGCAACAGGGGAGTCACTCAGCGAGGTATGGGATGCTAGAACGCAAGTCCACGGACTCGGTCCTAGTCTCCCAATAAAGAATTCTAGCCTAAACATGTACAATCACGGCACCTAAAGCGCCCAAGCAACATCCTACACGACACCCGGTGGGACTCGAACCCCCGGTGCCTCCTAGTAGATGGGACTCGAACCCACCATCTAACACAACGTCTCCCAGGGGACTCGAACCCCCGGTAAAAACCTAGTAGATGGGACTTGAACCCACCATCTATCACAACATCACTCGGCGGGACTCGAACCCCCGATATCACAAACTAGATGGGACTCGAACCCACCATCTACCTACTCAATAACTATATAATAATATATATATTTAGCACACAAACAATTAACATTGAACGGCAAACAAATGGGTTGAATCATCTTTCCTATCTCCAATTTAACAAACAAAACTATCCTAGACTCGATCAGATAAAACAAAACACATTTAGGTGCTAAACTACTTTATAAGGAGATTATAGACAAAGCTCGAGGAATTGTGAAATAGCCCTCACCTTAGCAAAAGTCAGATGAGAAGAGAGGGCGATGAAAGTTTAAGAACGACGATCACGAACGATGGACAAACGCGTTGACTTTCCAAATACACGTAAGGTCTCGGGTTTAACCCAATTCCTCTCAGGTCCAGTCGGCGCTTTGAGTCGAAGCAACTATAGCATACAATAACAAAAGTCTCCATTTTCAATATATATATAATATCCATCGTATATGTAAGTTCATACTTACTATAACACATGAATCATAATATATATAAGCCACATTCTTGCTAACATACGCTTGTCAACGACATTAAACAAAACCATAAAATTATGGAAATTGGGCGAATGATAATCACCTTAGCTTGGTTGTACACGAACCAAAGGTTACATAGAGAGATCACGACCAAAGCTTGGATGAGGAAATCAATGGACACGGCCAAAGAGCGAGCGATGGTGGTTCGTCTACGACGGACACTGGAATAAGAAGTGGCCATTGGTGGATCGAAAAAAAACGCACATGAATCAGATCAGAGGCGATTGAACAAAGGTGAAGAAAGAGGTGGCTTGCGCCTGAAGCAAACCTTAGATCGTGACCTAAGCGACTCGGATCGACGTGACGATGGCTTGTGACAACTCCAGCGGTAACAACAAAGCTCTCCGATGGATTTCTGATGCTCCGGGACGTCGAACAGTGGTGACGTTGTGGTGGTCTCAGCTTCGGTTGCGGCACCCGAAAAGTAACACGAAGAGAATAAGAAGAGAACAAGAAAGAAAGAAGGGAAGAGAACAAAAGAAGCAGGATGAGAAAGATAGAATAGAAGGATCGTACTAACCTACGATGAGATGCGGCTAGGGTAACAAATTAGAGGAAGAAGGAGATGTGTGTGGTGATACACAAATATACGGCTGCGTTTGGTTTATCGAACAAGAATATGGGCCATTGCTGGGCCATGAGGAATAAACTTATGGGTTAGGGTTTATAAAAATAAAAATGGGGTCGTTACAATTTAATAGCAAGTTCTTTAGTTCACAATTCTCTTAAACTAAATTGTTGGGCTTTGGTGATGAAAATCATTAGTTATGACTTAGCCCGCGACAGGGTATGTCATTTAGGAACGGGCTTGTTTCTATTGGGCTAAGGTTTAGTTTAACCTACTTATCCTTGTAATAGACTTAGTATATAAAGCTAAGCATGTGTGGGATTAGGGTAAGCCGTAATCAGAGAGATTTAGAGAAACTCTTAAGCTTGTAATCTGTGGTGATAGTGGATTACTGGAAAGCTCCAGACCGAGACGTAGGATCACACATCGTGATCTGAACTCGTTAAATCTCTGTGTCTTTTTACTTTCTTTCTCAAACAAACAAACAGAAGTGAGATCCAAATCTCTACAAAGTGGTATCAGAGCGAGGTGTGAAGCTTCGGGAGCAAGGGCAGAGTTAATTCGGTAAGGTTTCTTCTCTGAATCGCGACTAAGGAACAATAGTCGACGAGGTTTAGTGTTTTCAGATTCGGTTTCTGGGTGACGGCTAGGGTTCAAAGGTTGTTCACGGTTTCTGGGTTTCGTGTCGATCGACACAGGATTTGCATCGATCGACACATGGTTTGAGCATCGATCGACACTCTGCGACAGTGTCTGGTTTATTTTTCGGCTATCATGGATAAGTCAGCAAAGGTGAAGATTGCTACGTTTGATGGTCAGGGAGATTTCTCTATGTGGAAGAAGAGGATGTTAGCTCACTTGTCGATCCTTGGTTTAAAGGATGCTTTGTCAGAAACACCAACACCGTCAAAGCTGACGATTAAGAAGGATGAGTCTAAAGATGCCTTTGAAGAAAGGGTTCAGCTAGAAGACGCTAAGAAAGAGGAGCGAGCTGAGAAAGCGATGAACGTGTTGATCCTCAATTTGGGAGATCATGTCCTTCGGAAATTGGAGGAGTGCAAGACTGCAGCTGCGATTTGGATAGCTCTGGAGAGGCTATACAATACGAAGACTCTGCCGAGTCGGATTCATCTGCAGCATCAGTTCTATACATTCAAGATGGTGGAGTCAAAGTCGATAGATAAGAATGTCGATGATTTCTTGAAGCTTGTATCAGATCTGTGTTGTGTGAAGGTGTCTGTTACAGATGAAGTACAAGCCATACTTCTTCTGAGTTCTTTGCCATCGCATTATGATTCTCTGAAGGAGACATTGAAGTATGGTAGAGACACTCTCTCTATGGATGATGTGATAAATGCAGCAAAGTCGAAGGAAATTGAGCTTAAAGAGAAGGGTATAACAAATTCTCAGAAGCTTGGAGATGCGTATTTGGCTCGTGGAAGATCAGAGTTCAGGAAGTCTGGACAGAGATCAGATAAGAGCAAATCAAGGTCAAAGTTGGGATCGAGATTGACCTGTTGGTACTGCAAGAAGGAAGGACATAAGAAGGTGTAGGATTATGTTGGTTCATAGGTTTAATTATCAGATTACAACCTATCTGATGCGGTCATCAGAACCAGACTATACCAGGCACTCGCTGACTCAATCGCTAGCTCAACCACTACGTCAGTCACTACGTCAGTCAGCACACTGACTAACTCAACCACTACGTCAGTCAGCGCAACCAGACCCGATGGAGACCAACAGTCAGAAAATGAAGCACTCCGACCAATCCAGGAGGAACCAATCAACAAATCCAATTGTTCTGGATTCCCATCTCATCAGAGGACCAAGGAGAATTGGATTCAAACCAAAAGGAGTAATGGTTTGAAAGATATTCAACTTCCAAATCAGGAGATGCTACACTTGCCTTATTTGGAAGATCATGAGTTCAAATATTGCCAAACTCGAACTTGGCGACCAGGAGACTTATTATCACTTCTAGAAGCACTCTACAACACCTTCAGAAGCACCAGACCACACAGGATCAGGCGGATCCCATTGGAGCATAAACCAACTCAACCGGAGCTATTTATGGAAGCTATGAAGACCAATTGGTTTCTCACTTATCAAACCAAGACTTGGCAACCAGGAGACAATAACCATCAGCCAGAAGCAATAGAAGACGTCCTTAGCATCACCAAAATGCACAGGATCAATCACATGAGCTTATGGACCAACCTTCCATATATGGACACAAGCGCAAACTTCCCATTTCTTGCCAAAAGCTTCCAACGGCTCTATTCCTTTAGCTGCTGTGTCTTGGACGTCATTTACTACATACAAGATGTTCCAGAGAAGCTCACTTATCCCCTCAAACCGTCCAGATTCAAAGATCACATCATATCTTCCTATTTTGGCCGATTCTCTCTTAATGACTCCAACGGCTAGTTTATTGTTTGTTTTGATTTCTTTTCTTACTTAGAAGTTTATGAACGTTGTAAGAGCATTATATAAGCTCCATTAGACCATTTGTATTATTCACCCTTGATCAATCTAAAAGCAATAGAATTTCGATTCAGTTTTCTTCCACAAAGTTTGTGATTTCTTTGTGTTTGTTCTTTAGTCTATTTGAGTGATTCATCTAGTACTATAGAATCTGTGGTCTAGAGTGTTGAGTGATTCATATCTCTGTCCATACAATTGATTGAGTGAGTCAATCCCTACCATCACCACCATCTCTACCTTCTACACCATCTTCCGCATCGTTTTGGCTTGAGATCATCTGATCATCAAGTGGTTTGGCATCAGTGTGATTCTGAGGCTACATCATCTGGTATCAGAGCTTCAAAAGCTCCTACCAATCAGGTTGTGTTCATCCAACCCTTATCTTTTATTTTTATTGTTGTTTCTTTTCTTTTAAAATCAAAAATCCATAAAAATTGTGATTCTGTTTTGTTTTCAATCAGTTCTTGTTTTGTTTTGATAAACCCATAAAATCCATAAAAATATTTGATTTCTTTTCTTGTTTGATTCATCTCATTAAAAAAAAAAAAAAAAAAGTTTGTTTTGTGTTCTTGTTTTGTTTTATAAAACCAAAAAAAAAAAAAGTTTTAAAAAGAAAGAGGAAAAGTTTCATTGTTTGATTCGATTTCTCTATAAAAAAAAAAAAAAAAGTGTTATTTCCTATTTTGCAAATTCGTTTTTGATTCACACACAAAAAAAAAAAGTCTTTCCTTTTTGTAACCTGTTTTCAAAAGTCTTTGGCTCCTCCCCAAGTTTTGGTGTATCAAGCGAAATTTAGTTTCCTTAATTACCAAACTTTGTGGACCAATTCAAAAGAGTTTCCATTTTCTTCCTAAAAACTTTAAAAAAAAAAAAAGATTTGATCTCTGTCATAAATTGTTTTGCTTAAGGTTGTTAGAACCGAGTGTTAAGCTTGTGTATAGTTCGCTTGAGATTTGAACTTACAAAGACTCCATTGATACACTTTGAGTTTATTGTGTCAGGTACTGAATCAGTGACATGGAGGAAGAAGAATCAGATAATTGGAGTGAGGAAGAAGAGAGCTTACTATGCTCAGATGAGGAGACAGAGTATGAAACACCACCATGGCCAGGAGATGATGTCTCTGAGTATGAGTCAGATGGTGACTCAGGCTGTGATCCTGAGCCGCAACACAAGGAGCGGCACACTACAACTTCATCTTGGAGTCAGCTGTGCATGGAAATCAATGAGGAAAGTGAAGACTCAGAAGCAGGCATGTATGGAGAGTACCATCCACCTAGGCACATGAGTGCATTCCAGAACCATGGAGTTGCTTCTTACCATGTACCAGCTCAACGTCAACTCACTGATACAAGGAAAGCTACAGCACAACGAGCAAGTACAAGGCAGCCAACCACCAGGACAAGAGGTTCCCTAATATTTTCAGGTTGTAGCCAAAACCCTGAAGATTATCTGCAGTGGGAGACCAACATGAAGCAGTGGTTGAAATCCAACCATATTCCTAAGGAGGAGAAGCTATCATATGCTATTGACGCACTCACCGGAGAAGCATATAAGTGGTGGCTAAGAGAGTGTACTCCAGGCTTCTACAACAAGCCAGTACTAGATTGGGGAGACCTTAAAGCAAGGATGTACAGAGAGTTTGCGAAGAAGCATCAGACACACAAGAACATCATTTCAAAACCCCAATGCCAAGCAACACCAAGAAGAGTGAAGGTTTCACCAGTTTTGCAGTCTACTTCCATGCCTAAGAATGCTTACTGTCCTGAGCCCAAGAAAGTGTTTTCAAATACTTGGACAAGTCCAGCAGAAGCTAAGAAGACTGCTCACGCAAAAATGGATCAGCGAAGGCCAGCCTCCACACTCCCACCAGAACCTCCAAGCATACAAGAGCAGTGGCAAAAGATAAAAGAGATGCTGCAACTAAAGGAGAAGAAAACCGAGCTGAAGCAGAGTCATAAAGCCTTTATGAACCTAGAAGAATCAAGAGGTTCTCCCAAGAAAACCGCATCCAGCTCCAACACTCTACCTAAGCTACAAGACACATCAAGTAAAGGTAAGTCTTCTAACTTTGTGAATATCAAAGTTCAGACATGCTATAGATGTCATAAGAGAGGTCATTTTGCTGTTGCATGCCCGAAAAGACTAGTTACTGATTTAGCATCACTTGAACTGAAATTGAATTCACCAAGGTCAAGAGATTGCTTATCACAGCCTTGTTCTAAAACTTCCAATTCAAGATTAATGTGCTTGTCTTTTCCAAAGGTTAAAAATGCAGGTCATGTTCATAACAAGGAAGAGCTCAGTACCAACAACATTCTGACCCAAGTGATGCCACCAGCATCCATAGACGTCCCACACAAGGCCACATCGCATGGTGATTGCCTTAAGAGAGCTATGGTCATCTCTAGAGTAAAGGAGAGTCGCAGCCAAGTAGCTCAAGATCACAAAGAACGGAACATGTTACAAATTGCTAGCACCATCTCTGTGAGTTTAAGTATTTCTAGACCTATTTTTGCAAACCCAAACACAGATATGATGCACTTGCTCTTAAGCATTGTTTCAGGTACACGTACTACAAAAGAAGAAATGAGCAGCAAAGAGCATGGACACACCAAATTCAGTAGGAAAAATACAAGACCAGAGCAACATGATTTGGTGATCAGGAAAGAAGATGAACATCTAATGATCACTAGCTCACAAGCTGACAATGTAAGTACAAGTATCATACAATCTGTTTTTACTACTCCAAGAATAGATATGATGCACTTGTTCTTTCCAATGAGCATCTCTACAGATATAACGTACAAGGGAGAAGAAAATGTGAAGAGAAGCTCAGAAACAGTCCTTACACTAAGTGTTCAGACTGATCAAGGCATAAGAGGAGAGGAGAACATCAAGGAGAAGCCTCCGGATCCGATGCTTATCAAGAACATTCAACATGTTCTTCAAGTAAGTCATAACTCAACCAGCTTTGTTTCACTTATTCCTAAGTGTGTGCTACTGAACTTACTGGAACTAAAAGAAATTAAAGCTTGCACAGATGTAATTCCTTGTTTAGAAACACCATTTGTCAAGGAAATTGTTTCATCTTATCCTAAGAAACCTATGACACACTTGTTTCTTTGCCAAAGTGTTGAGCATATTTCAGGTCTTAAGGAGAGCAGGAGCAAGATCAGCAAAGTAGGCGTCACCCCAGCTCAAGGAAGAGGAGCATTGCTGTTATATCTACTTAAAGAAGAGCCACCGGATGCTACACAACTCAACCGGAATCAAAATGATTCCCAAGGTAATCTTCTAAACCCTCATTCACTTCACTGTACTAACTTGACTTATCTATGTGCAGGTGATCAAGTTTTGAGGACAAAACTTCTTGAAGAGGGAGGGTATGATGCGGTCATCAGAACCAGACTATACCAGGCACTCGCTGACTCAATCGCTAGCTCAACCACTACGTCAGTCACTACGTCAGTCAGCACACTGACTAACTCAACCACTACGTCAGTCAGCGCAACCAGACCCGATGGAGACCAACAGTCAGAAAATGAAGCACTCCGACCAATCCAGGAGGAACCAATCAACAAATCCAATTGTTCTGGATTCCCATCTCATCAGAGGACCAAGGAGAATTGGATTCAAACCAAAAGGAGTAATGGTTTGAAAGATATTCAACTTCCAAATCAGGAGATGCTACACTTGCCTTATTTGGAAGATCATGAGTTCAAATATTGCCAAACTCGAACTTGGCGACCAGGAGACTTATTATCACTTCTAGAAGCACTCTACAACACCTTCAGAAGCACCAGACCACACAGGATCAGGCGGATCCCATTGGAGCATAAACCAACTCAACCGGAGCTATTTATGGAAGCTATGAAGACCAATTGGTTTCTCACTTATCAAACCAAGACTTGGCAACCAGGAGACAATAACCATCAGCCAGAAGCAATAGAAGACGTCCTTAGCATCACCAAAATGCATAGGATCAATCACATGAGCTTATGGACCAACCTTCCATATATGGACACAAGCGCAAACTTCCCATTTCTTGCCAAAAGCTTCCAACGGCTCTATTCCTTTAGCTGCTGTGTCTTGGACGTCATTTACTACATACAAGATGTTCCAGAGAAGCTCACTTATCCCCTCAAACCGTCCAGATTCAAAGATCACATCATATCTTCCTATTTTGGCCGATTCTCTCTTAATGACTCCAACGGCTAGTTTATTGTTTGTTTTGATTTCTTTTCTTACTTAGAAGTTTATGAACGTTGTAAGAGCATTATATAAGCTCCATTAGACCATTTGTATTATTCACCCTTGATCAATCTAAAAGCAATAGAATTTCGATTCAGTTTTCTTCCACAAAGTTTGTGATTTCTTTGTGTTTGTTCTTTAGTCTATTTGAGTGATTCATCTAGTACTATAGAATCTGTGGTCTAGAGTGTTGAGTGATTCATATCTCTGTCCATACAATTGATTGAGTGAGTCAATCCCTACCATCACCACCATCTCTACCTTCTACACCATCTTCCGCATCGTTTTGGCTTGAGATCATCTGATCATCAAGTGGTTTGGCATCAGTGTGATTCTGAGGCTACATCACTATCACATAATCAACTAGGATCTAGGTGATTTGCAGTTGAATCATAAACAGATCAGGATCATTACCTTATGATTGCAGCGGATTGATCAAAGGGAATATCGAGATCTGCAAGAGCTGATGATTACCGGCTCCTCCTAGGTATCCACACGCTTACAAGCTACTGGATCAGGCTGCTAGACCAAGCTGGAACAACAGAGAGAGAGGAGGACGGCCAGACCTAAAAATCGCAGACCACTAAGGCTTACTGGCGCCTCCTCTTCCTTATATGGGCCCAAGTAATTAAACTAATGGCTTATTAGGCTTTTGGGCCCAAGACCCAAATCAGACAAAGAGATTGTATTTTGTCTGGCCCAATTCTCTGTACAAATACAGTAAATGTCTTGCATCTTACTGTATTAATTCCTTGTTAACTTTCCTGTTAGCTATGGTGTGTGACCCTTAGGGATCATACAATACTGGTAATAAGTACTTAACTTATAGATCAAGAGCGGGCTCTAGCAAGTCATCATGACCTCCCAGTATTTATGACTTATGTCTGATCTCGACAATTATCATACTTTCTAGAGATAGCACAGTAGATTTCAGGACATTCCCAACAATCTCCCACTTGTACTGGAATCCTACATTCCCTAATCCTTTTGTCTCAATATCTCGATCTGACATAAGGCAAGATGCGTGTCATCCTTATATAGCCAGACCATATTCATCGGACCAGATTTGATACTGACAATGCAAACGACTTGGGCAAGTCCGTTTGGGAGTGGCCACTCTCTTACCAGCTATCAAGTCTCCGATTGGCCTAGAGATATTACCTCCGTTAAACGGCAGGGACAAATTCCATCTTGTTCCATCACTATAAACTACACACTTCATAATACACCCAACCAAGGTCCTTATAGCTCCCAGTTACGAAACAGCGTTAGACAATGATCAAAGCGCATCAATCCATGTGCAGCCACATGCATGCGAACTCAGGTCTAAGGACTATACTCTATAGTCGTATATGAGAACCTCTCATGACACAGATATTAATATCTTGTAGAGTTCTCATCAGCGGGCCATGTCCGGTCATATGCTCCCCTACATATACCTATGTGTCGACTTTGATGCCGCGCATCTATGACCCCTCGAAACTTGGTCATAAGTCTCAACACAATCTAGTCTCAAGTGGTTGTTGGTGTTCCAATTTCAACAACCTTCGACTATGGACACTATGATTTATGTCATTTCGTTAAATATGGGGTTTCAGGATCAAGTCTACTCATGTACTTCGATGGTCCATATATAATGACATGAATCATTTTGGAACGATTATTTTATATCACAGTTAAAAAAATAATCCAGAAATAAAAATTTCATTAACATTTAAAAATGTTTACATGAACCAATCAAAATAACTAAATAAAGCCTTTTACTAACTCCCACTGAAGTTAAGACTACATCTTAATTTCACTTATCCTACAGCTACAGTCCGCGACTCGTGCTTAGGCCTAAGGAGTGGCTTTGTTAATAAATTAGCAACGTTCTCATTCGTTGAAACTTGTTGATCTACTTAACACCTCTATCATTTATCTCACGGAATAGGTTATACCTACTCTCAAGGTGTTTGGACCTCTGATGTGCAGCTAGCCTTATCTATGCTAGGAATCACATCAAGTTCAGTGATGAACTCTTCTTTCCAAACAACCTCTTTCGCCGCTATACAAGCTGCGAAATGTTCAGCTTAAGTCATGGAGTCAGTAACAGTGCCTTGCACCGCCAGACAGACACAAGATATAACCGGACTGTGACTGGAAATCATCTTTGTCTGTTGGAAACTTGCCTTTCAGACTCTACCGACTTGTAGCACCTCACTTTCTCCGTAAATCAAGAACTTATCCTAAGTATTTTCCAAATACTTGAGGATATTCATTACGTCTATCCAGTGATTCTTTGCTGGATTTGACTGGTCTTTACTTGTCTTGCTTAACATTAAAGCAACATCAAAACAAGTACGTGTCATGGCATACATGATAGATCCAATTGCCGACGCATATGGAATCTCATCCATGCATTCAAGCTCAGCAGATATCGTAGGACACTGTTTCTTGCTTAACGTAATGCCATGTGACATTGGCATAAAACCCTTCTTGGAATGCTGAAAACGTGTAGGACTTTGTCAATATAAGAATCCTGACTTTGTCCTATCAGCTCTTTTGGATCTTTATCTTCAGATCCAAAATCCAAGAACATATGTGGCTTTACCAATGTCAATCATAAAAACAACTCCCAAGCCAGTCCTTTACCGACTGCAGCATTGGAACGTTATTTCCGAGAATCAGTATGTCATCGACATACACTATGAGAAATGCAACATCGCTCCCACTTATCTATTAGTAAACGCACAGTTCCACTTCGTTCCTGTTCAAGTCAAAACCTTGACTACTTCAACATAACGAGGATTCCAACTCCGATATGCTTGCTTCTATCCATGAATGGATCGATGAAGCTAACTTACATACAGTATAATTTTTCGGAGTCCGGGCTCACTTTCGCTTCTGTGAATTTCGCAGGTTCGTCACTTTCAATGATCATCAGATCATGGCAATTAATCACGAGAAATCACTCTCGAATTAGTGACGGATTCATTCAGATCTGCGAACTTCAGGCCCTACAGGTGTAGATTCTACAGAAATCTGTAAATCCATCCTCTGCTCTCCCTCAACAGGTTGAGCAGCCTCCTGTATTTCTCGAATTTCTTCGAGTTATACTTTTACTCCCACTGTTCTTCTTGGAAAGAAGCTTTCCTTTTAGACAACAGAATTCCGAACAACCTAACTACGTTTTCGGAATGGACGTAAAAAGTAACAAGCCTTGGTTTCCCTAGGACAACCAGCGAAGTAGCACAACTACAAATACTCAGTAAAGACGAATTTGGATCATTTCCAGTCCACATTTATGTGGTGTCTTTCAACTGATATTGGTGGAACTATTTCAGCGTAAACTTAGATATTTCTAGAACGTTATTCTTAAAGAATTTCATGGAAGATTCGTGTGACTCATCTTTAATCATTTCTAATAAGATCTGATTCTTTCTCACAGAAACACCTCCAGGTTTTCAGGAGAAATGAGCTGTGAAACGACTTCACACTCATTCAGATGATCACACCATCAAAGACTTAAGTATTCTCACTCGTGATCTAATCCAGAGTCTCAATACTTTTGTCACTCAGATTCTATACCTCCTTTTGGAACTCTTTCGACCATTTCAAAGAATTCCGACTCGTGTCTCATCAAATGAACACAGTCATACTCACTGAAGTAATCAGTAAAGATAATGAAGTACAGGAAATTTTCTCTGGCATTACTGCTCATCGGGCCACATACATGAGTATGTTCAAGGTCCAATAAGCCTTTGGGCCTTTCTCTAGCTCGGCTAAGATGGGCCCTTTGTCTTTTGGTCCAGTAAGCAGAATTCAAGTCTCATAAGATATCCGATCAAATGAGCCCAAAAGTCCATAACTATGGGATTTCTGAATCCGACTCACTCTATGTGACCAAAACATTTATGCCAAGAAAAATCAGGTTTAATTCATCAGATTTAAACCAATTCGGTATTTATGTTACATTTAGGCACTCTTTGGTTTAAGATATAAAACCCATTCCTTGAATAGGGTGCTACAATTAATATTTCATTAAGATCAAAAGAACAAAACTTGTCTTTTATCAAAATAAAACATTCAAATTCTTACAAGAAAATGAAAAACAACTCTGCTTAAAGCAGGTACATTGTAGCAATTACTTAATAAAACCAAGCCTCAAATGCATCTACAAGTGAAAACCCTACGGCTGAGGCAGCATCCATAGCTCCTTCCAGACACGCAGTTCCACTTGCCCTTTCTTCAACGTTCTACTGCTGCTTAGGCTCTGCATATTATAACAAATATCAGTGCCACAACCAGTATCCAATACCTATAAGGTAGAACTTGAAGTAACAACATGAATACCTGAGGAAGTAGTCTCATACATCACCTTCAACTCCTCATAATCTTCCATGAATTTAATGCAATCTCTCTTCCAATGCCCAGCCTCTTTACAGTAGCAGCACTTACCAACGTAAGATGTATCTGACTCGGGCTCAGAAGACACAGGCTTGCCATGATTCAAAATCTGGACAACTTTGTCTTCACCCTTGTCAGCACTAGGTTTAGTAAACCTACCCTTCTCCATTATGAGATTATACAGGGTACTCTTCACGTTTGGCTCAACTGTCTTGAGCATATCATGTAGTTCAGTCAGCGTCTTCGTTAAGCCTTTCTTGATATAGTTCCTTTTGAACTTATCATAGCTTGACGGCAGTGACTGCAGAATGATCTCAGTTGCCAATTCTTGGCTAACTGGATAATCCAGTTTCCTCAGGTTATCAATGTAACCCATCATTTTACTGACATGAGGACTCACTGGATGATCATTTGGTAGCTTGCAGCTAGTGAGAGACTTAACCAACTGGTATCTCTCCACTCTTACCTGCTCCTGAAATTTCAATTTCAGGCTGCTGATCATCTCTATTGGCGACTCCATGTTCTCATATTGCTTCAGCAAATCTGAGTCCATGGTAGCCAATATCAGACCACGCACATCTACCGCATCATTATAATGCTTATTCCAAGCATCATATACTGCATGAGAGGCATTGGACCCGATCCTCTCGGGGAGAGCTCTCTCAAGGACATAGTCCTTTCTCTCCTGCCTGAGGACTAGCCTCAGGTTCCGCGACCAAGTCAAGAAATTTGATCCGTTCAGTTTGTCCATTTCAAGGACAGACCGGATCGAGAAAGTGTTTTGATTGTTTGTGCTAGTCATAACTGAAATTTAGAGATAAATAGAGTTTTAGTTATTTAGTTCATAAAAGAGTAATCTTAATAACTTATAAGAAAACTCGCATTGCATTCAAAATTTCTTTGTTTAACCTCATAAGAATGCAATGATTCCGAGACCCATGTTCAACTAAAACCAAAGTGGGCCACTGGCCGTCACCCGGAATTAGCTTTACTTGGTAAGCATACACACAGCTAGTTATATCCATATAACTCTCGGTTGTGGATTGGGCACAAGGCCCAATTCACCAGATGTCTCAAGGCCCGGGACTCCCGATGGCCCAGTCAAGGAAACCAATCTCTTACAGCCAAATAATCACTAAAGTCTGGGACTCCCAATGAAATTAGTGACTATATACTACTTTACTTACGCAAAAACAGACACCTCACACTGTAAGCCATATCTGTAATTGAATAAGCGTTAAGTAGCTGACAAGATTGGGCAAGACATCCAAGCTTGATATTGTTTTTGAGGATTTTAGGTTTCAATAGATTTCCTCCCAAAAATAGAAGATTACTATTTTGGGAAACTTTCCATTTCAGGTAACTTACTAAATATGGAAACTTTCTATTTTAGGAAACCTACTTATTTTAGAAACTTTCTAAATCGGGAAACATGCTTATTTTAGAAATTTTCTAAATTCAGAAACTTACTATATTTAGAAATTTCCTAACATGCCAAAATTAGAAACTTCTAATCAAAGAAACTTTCTAATTTAATGTTTTATTAAAGTTTTTGGTTGGGTCACAAATTATAGGCCCAATTCTTGGCCCAAGACCACAGAATTCCAATTGGCCCAATAATTTGACATAACCGAGTCGGTTCATTAATTCTGGTCCACGACCAAATTAACTACTAAATCCAACTGGTTATTTACTAAACCAGACCAGCTCTAAATTATTTGGTCCAACCAAATCAAACTTAGACCAGCCTTCGGTTTAGGTTAAAATTCAATTTTTTTTTGAATTTAAATCCGGTTTAACCAGAAATTAAATAATACCAATTGTATTAAATAATTTCCAGCAAACCGCGATTTGGTTAACCGCTTGAACCACCAATTAAATTGGATCGGTTCGGTTAAGTCCAAAATCAGGAAGAAACACCTTGTGTTTTAGCCAATTTTGACCTAACTTGCGGTTTAAGCTAAAGCTAACAATGAAACACAATCGGATTGATCGGTTCATTGTCGCGGATTAAGGAAGGACGAACCGCGAAGCTCGGCTGAACCGATTGGCTACTCGCGGAACGTATGCCTCGCCAGCATATCGATCGATATGACGCTCCCACGTCGATCGATACTCGCGTGCATCAGCTCGTTGCGATCGGGTCATCGGGACAGCGAGAAGCAATCGATCCGATTGATATCGATCGATATCACGCTCCCTTATCGATCGATACGGGCATCCACTTCGCATACCGATGGGTTTCAATCGGATTATGCGATTTGCAAATTAGGTTTTTCCAAGTTTTCTAATCAAATTTCTTAACACAAATTCGATTCTAAACATTTAAAACAACCTAAATATGATCCAAACAGCAAAAACCTAACGACCTAGGCTCTGATACCACTGTAGGATTATGTTGGTTCATAGGTTTAATTATCAGATTACAACCTATCACATAATCAACTAGGATCTAGGTGATTTTCAGTTGAATCATAAACAGATCAGGATCATTACCTTATGATTGCAGCGGATTGATCAAAGGGAATATCGAGATCTGCAAGAGCTGATGATTACCGGCTCCTCCTAGGTATCTACACGCTTACAAGCTACTGGATCAGGCTGCTAGACCAAGCTGGAACAACAGAGAGAGAGGAGGACGGCCAGACCTAAAAATCGCAGACCACTAAGGCTTACTGGCGCCTCCTCTTCCTTATATGGGCCCAAGTAATTAAACTAATGGCTTATTAGGCTTTTGGGCCCAAGACCCAAATCAGACAAAAAGACTGTATTTTGTCTGGCCCAATTCTCTGTACAAATACAATAAATGTCTTGCATCTTACTGTATTAATTCCTTGTTAACTTTCCCGTTAGCTATGGTGTGTGACCCTTAGGGATCATACAATACTGGTAATAAGTACTTAACTTATAGATCAAGAGCGGGCTCTAGCAAGTCATCATGACCTCCCAGTATTTATGACTTATGTCTGATCTCGACAATTATCATACTTTCTAGAGATAGCACAGTAGATTTCAGGACATTCCCAACAGAAGGCTGGTTGTTATGCTAGGAAAAAGAGCATGGGCGATGATGAAAGCGCTGATGCAGCAGTGGTAATTGATGAATCAGCTGGTGTCGTTGCTTTAACAGTCTCTGAAAACTGGCATCAAGAGAGGTGGGTGATTGATTCAGGATGTTCTTATCACATGACCTCAAGGAGAGACTGGTTCGATACGTTTGAGGTCCTTACATCAGGACAAGTGCTACTGGGGAACGACTATTCTGTTGGGGTTAAGGGAATAGGTTCCATCAACATCAAAGCACATGGTGGCACGGTGAAGACATTGATGAATGTCAGGTACATTCCCGAGCTGAAAAGGAATCTGATATCTACAAGTACGTTAGATAAGCTGGGATTTGATCATGCTGGTGGGAAAGGGAAGACAAGGTTCTACAAGAACGGGAAGTTAGCTCTTCAAGGTTCCCTGACTGGTTCTCTGTATCTGCTAGATGGTGAGACTGTAGTAGGACAGTCAAACAGTGTTGTCTCCAAGAAGGTTGCCAACGATGAAAAAGTGTTGTGGCATAGAAGATTGGGACACATGAGTATGAAAAACTTGATGATCCTGGTCAAAAGGGGCATCATTGACAAAAGAAGGATTGGAGCCATGGATTTCTGTGAAAGTTGTGTGATGGGGAAGCATAAGAAGCTGAGTTTTCACATTGGAAAGCACAATTCAGGAGAGGCATTGAAGTATGCACATGCAGATCTTTGGGGGTCTCCATCAGTGACTCCAAGCTTGTCAGGTAAACAGTATTTTCTGTCTATCATTGATGATTACACTAGGAAAGTGTGGGTGTTCTTCTTAGCAGCGAAGAGTGAAGCTTTCACCAAGTTTTGTTAGTGGAAGAAGCTAGTTGAGAATCAAATTAGCAAGAAGGTGAAGTGTCTGAGAACTGATAATGGGTTGGAATTCTGTAACAAGGAGTTTGATGGGTTCTGCAGACAACACGGTATTGAGAGGCACAGGACGTGTGCCTATACTCCACAGCAAAATGGAGTAGCTGAACGCATGAATAGGACTATCATGGAGAAAGTGTGTTGTATCTTGGATGAGTGGCTTGGGTGAAGAGTTCTGGGTTGAGGCGGTTAGCACAGCTGTATATCAGATCAACAGGAGTCCCTCATCAGCTTTAGATGGCAACATTCCTGAAGAACTATGGTTGGGAAGAAAGCCTGGTTACAAGCATCTTAGAAGATTTGGTTCATTGGTCTATGTACATGTAGATCAAGGGAAGTTGAAACCAAGAGCAATGAAAGGAGTTTTCATTAGCTATCCTGAAGGAGTTAAAGGGTACAAGGTTTGGCTCCTGGATGATGAAAGATGTGTGATTAGCAGGAATGTGGTGTTTGTGGAAGAAAAAGTCTACAAGGATCTGAAAAAGAGTGTTTCTGCGTCAGAAACAAAGCTGCAGAATTCGACTGCAGGTGGAGCATCGATCGACACACTGGCGGATGTCGATCGACACGAGATCGATGAGTGCATCGATCGACACATTCCCCATGTCGATCGACACAATGCGACTGTCGATCAACAGACAGAGTCTGAGACAGCAATTCCGGATTTTGAAGGCCAAGGAGAAGGTTCGTCTTCAGGTGGAGTTGTGGGAGGTCAAGTTTCAGATGATATACCTCAGGATGATTACAGATTGACTCGGGATCGGATGAGAAGAGAGTCAAAGCTTCATGCGCATCTAAAAGACTATGATTTGGCGAGTTTTGCCTTGATAGCTGTTGTTGAGATGAGTTCTGAAGAACCAAGAGATTATCAGGAAGCAATTGAAAGTAGGGATAAAACTTTCTGGAATGGAGGTATGGATGAAGAAATGAGTTCTCTGGAGAAGAACAAGACCTGGAGGTTAGTCAAAAGGCCTCAAGGAAGAAAAGTAATTGGTTGCAAGTGGGTATACAAGTTGAAGCCAGGTATACCAGGGATGGAAGAACCGAGATACAAGGCTAGGTTGGTAGCCAAAGGATACTCTCAGAGAGAGGGTATTGATTATCAGGATGTGTTCTCACCTGTAGTGAAGCATGTCTCAATCAGGTTTCTACTGTCAATTACAGCAAGTTTAGATCTGTAATTGGAGCAGCTTGATGTTAAGACTGTATTTCTTCATGGTTTGATTGAAGAGGAGATCTATATGGAGCAGCCAAAGGGTTTTGTGGTTAAGGGAAAAGAGGACTATGTATGCTTGTTGGAGAAAGCACTGTATGGACTTAAGCAAGCTCCAAGACAGTGGAACAAGTGCTTTGATCAATTTGTGGTGAGTCATGGATTCAAGAGAAGTGAATATGATCACTGTGTCTACATAAAGGAGAGTAAAGGTAAGGGTTTCATATACCTACTCTTGTATGTTGATGATATGCTAGTTGCATCAAAGGATATGAAGGAGATACAAGTTGTGAAGGACTTGTTGAGTAGTAGGTTCGAGATGAAGGATCTGGGAGCAGCAAGAAGAATTCTTGGGATGGATATTGAGAGAGATCGTGAAGGTGGAGTTCTCACCTTGTCTCAATCTGGTTACGTCAAGAAGATTCTTCAGGTATTCAATATGGATGAATCAAGATCAGTTTCGACACCTATTGGATCACAGTTCAAGTTATCTGCAATCAGAGATGATGAAGCAGAGACGATTATGGAGAACATTCCATACTCCAATGCTATTGGAAGCATTATGTATGCGATGTTGGGAACGAGATGTGATATGGCTTATGCAGTTGGCTTAGTCAGCAGGTTTATGAGTAAGCCGGGCATGGTACACTGGGATGCAGTGAAGTGGGTACTAAGGTATTTGAAGGTTACTCAGGATTTGAAGATTGTGTTCAGGAAGAACAAGGAGTTCAAGGTTGAAGGCTTTTGTGATTTGGATTTTTCATCGGATCTGGACAGAAGCAGATCGATTACTAGTTATGTTTTCACGGCTGGTGGAAGCGTCATTAGTTGGAAGTCGAGTCTTCAGCATGTTGTTGCGTTGTCTACAACTGAGGCAAAATATATGGCATTGGTAGAAGCTGTGAAAGAGGCGATTTGGCTAAGGGGTTTGGCTGAGGAGTTCGGTTTCAAACAAGACTCGGTGGAGATCTGGTGTGATTCTCAGAGTGCCTTGGGTTTAGCCAAGAACAATGTCCACCATGAGCGAACAAAACACATCAAAAGGAGGATGCATTTCATCAGGGATATAGTTGCTTCAGTTGAAGTGAAGCTGTCGAAGATCCCGACTGAGAGGAATCCGGCTGATATGTTGAAGAAGGTTCTTCCTGTGGAGAAGTTTGAGAAGGCTTTAAGCTTTCTCGGTCTAGAAGAGCACTAAGGTGCTGGAAGTGTCTGGAGCTACACATGTTTGCAAGGATAAAGTAGTCATACTTGGAAGTGATTGTCATCAAGGTGGAGATTTGTTGGGCTTTGGTGATGAAAATCATTAGTTATGACTTAGCCCGCGACAGGGTATGTCATTTAGGAACGGGCTTGTTTCTATTGGGCTAAGGTTTAGTTTAACCTACTTATCCTTGTAATAGACTTAGTATATAAAGCTAAGCATGTGTGGGATTAGGGTAAGCCGTAATCAGAGAGATTGAGAGAAACTCTTAAGCTTGTAATCTGTGGTGATAGAGGATTACTGGAAAGCTCCAGACCAAGACGTAGGATCACACATCGTGATCTGAACTCGTTAAATCTCTGTGTCTTTTTACTTTCTTGCTCAAACAAACAAACAGAAGTGAGATCCAAATCTCTACACAAATCTCTTTGTATTTAGTCAAATTGCTCACACTAAGTTCTGTCAGACTATAATTCACACTCTCGTGCCTAATTATTTATCTAAGATCTAATCTCTAGGTGATCAATCTAGAATTCAGTTTTAATCTCAACTTAGGTGATGAATGGATAGATTAAGAATCCTAATTATCCAGTTATCTAACAAGGCATAAAATCCCTATGAGAATCCCTAAATCTAACAGAGTTACTACTCAGACATGGTATCAATAAGACAAAACATATTTGAATAGAAAACCAAAGACTGAATAGATAGAATAGATGGGGTTCGAAATCCTTCTCTCAAAGGTTATAAGTATCCGAATCAGCCCCAAGCAAAACCTCTCAATCTCCAAAGCCAAAAGCAAGAACAAAGCAAGAACCAAATATAAGAGATACAAGTCGCAAAAACCTAACTAAAAACTACTAAACACGTTTTGGGGCCAAATTAGAAATAAGGAAAATTTTGGGTCTTTTTGCAATTCTTCAAAAGATGTAATCAATCGGCTTATTGGTCTTCTTTGGCTTCAGTGTCGACCGACACTAAATGTGATGTCGGTCGCATCAAAACGTGGTCACGGCTCCAACTTCAACTTCTTGCAGAATTCTCGAGAAACGTCCCAAAACTCCTAACTTTGCTCCAAAGGCATACTTACCTGTAAAAGACTCTATTGACTCGAAATACAAGGTTAAATGCTCGATATATACACTTATATCATGGTTAAAAACCTAGAAAACCTATGCTATATCATGTTCTACTCTTCAAATTTAGAGATATTGTTGCAGGCTTTTTCTTTTGATGAATGGGCTGCTTGCCTCGATTCAAGAAGATCAACCACTGGCTTCTGCATTTTTATTGGAGACTCTTTGATCTCATGGAAATCAAGGAAGCATAAGACAGTTTCTCTTAGTAGTGATGAATCAGAATACAAGGCCTTAGGGGATACAACTTGTGAATTGGTTTGCTTAGCTTAGTTACTACAAGAACCAGCCAATCTTTTATGTGACAGTACAACAACAATTCAGATAGCATCAACTTCAATCTTCCACGAAAGGAGCAACCACATTGAAACGATTGTCACTTGGTCAAAGAACGTTTGAGAGTTGGATTTTTGAACTTGATGCATGTTTCAACAGGAAATCAGCTTGCTGATCCGTTTACCAAGATATTCAAGTTCTATTCTCAAGATTTGACTTTTCAAATATATTTCTTCCCCCTTGAATAATTAGACTTGAGGGAGGGATAATAGAGTGTTAATGATATATAGTCAAAGGATTCCTTTTTATCTTAGTGATAATGTCACCATCTTATTAGCACATTTGCCTCTTGATTTCCTGTTATGGCTCAAGTTAATTTTTTCTCCATCCTACCTTCCTCGATGTTGTCATTTTCGACGATTTTCCACCTTGACCGCTCTTCGCAACAGGTTTATGGGATACACGGAACATCAAAAAGGATGGAGAGTTCATGAGAATCATATTTTATGAGTACATATCTCAATAATTTAATTTTAAATTTGCTTTGGTATCTTTGGAATTGTTGATTAGATTGATATTGAGAATCGTATTAGTATAATTGGATTTTAAGTTTTAAATGTTATCAGTATGAATGTTATCGGATTGTGTACGACTACACTGGGATGGAAAGCTTCAACAACATGAAGCAGTCCTTGAGTGAGATCGGCATATATGCTAATGAAAGTTTATGCAAGCTTCTAATCGGTAACAAGAATGATATGATTGAAAGTAGAGTTGTTTCCACCGAAACCGTAAAGGTTAGCTTGCATCCACAATTACTAATCTCCTCTTTGCATTTTTTCCAGTTATGATTCTACGTCTTTCATATGTGCATCTATACGAGTTTCAAGTATCGTTTCCATACAACTTTACATTTTCTCATTTGATCATATAATGGTAACACAAATATTTTACCCATGTGAAGATATTACCCATGTGAAGATATTACGATCGTTGAGATTGTTATACCACAACTAAAGGGGTTATGACTGTATATGATCATTGGCCAAAGTCCTAAACTTCGATGATCATATTCCAGCGATTAAAATTTACTTATGTTAAGTAGTTGTTTTTCCTGGCACAAAAGTGACTTGCTTTTCTTACGTTTCATCTATTTAAAAATATTTCAGGCCTTAGTAGATGAGAATGGAGTTCCCTTTCTTGAGACCAGTGCTAAGGATTCTATCCACATCGAACAAGCATTCTTAACTATTGCTGGCGAGATCAAGAAGAGGTTTGTTCGCTGTCTTTTATTTTTTCATCAAAGTTTATCCAATATGTTATTTTCCTCCTCTTCAAGCATGTGCACGTGAGCTTCTGTTATTATATCATATGAAAATTTTGCATGCGTTTGTTCTCATTGCATCTACATTTGCTGGTTCAGTTTTGGTATATTGAGTCTGACCATATTACTACTCTTTATTTTTGCAGAATGGGAAGTCAGCTGAATGCAAACAAGACATCTGAGTGGAAATGTCCAAATGAGGTCAACCAATCCAACAGAACAATGGCGGTAGTAGTTAAGCAAAGTGTTATCAAAAACTATGTGAGACTTCTTTTTCCTCTTTCTTTTTTTTTGATAAAAGATTTTCTAGCATGAAGAAAAAGGGTTTACAGGGCTAAGCCCATTGGCTAAGTAGCCATTACATATTGCAAAATACAAACATGAATGAAAGCCCAAAAGGGAAGCCCATTTGTTATCTCACGTTCACAGACAGAGATGTCACTGAACGATGATAACAAAGAGAAGGATACAGAACGATACAGATACCAGATGGGGGAGGAGCTAAGCCAGAAGAAGATTCAGACATCTAGCTGAAGGATCTTTCGGTGTAAATCCTGATTCAATTCATCAGATTACTTGATCCTAAACATGCCAGATCTAGGTTCTCTTGAATAGAAACATAAGTAGATCTCACCTTTTACCTGTTTTGTGCAGCGGAAAGGAAGAACAGGTCAGAGATCAGAGAGCCACCGAGTGATAACTCCTCCAGAGGTTCACACACGCACACCAATCAGGAAGCAGGCTGCTAGGCCACTGGGAGAAACCGGCGCAGGGGAGAGAGAGAGTTGACGGCTCAGATTAGGGTTAATTTGGTTCTGAACTCGAGTTTTATTCATGAAACTCGTTTGGTTCCGTTTGGGCCATTTGGCCCAAATACCAATTAACTCGTCGGTGTTTGCGCACTGCATCGATCGTTGCACCTTGTGCATCGATCGATGCACTTTGGCTAAACCTTTTATTCTCTCTAAGTATAGTAAATGCCTAGCACTTTTACCATACTCCTGCTAAACCGTTCCTACACGATTTCCTGTTAGCTTAGGCGTGTGACCCATATGGGATCATATAATAAAGGCAATAAGTCCAAGACTTATAGATCATGAGCGGACTCTAGCAAGCCATCATGACCCCCAGTATTATATGACTTATGTCTGATCTTTGACATACTCTTACTTTCTAGAGACAGTACCGAGATTACTGGACACAATTCCAACAATCTCCCACTTGTACTGGAATCTCTGTATTCATAATCCTTTTGCCTCAATATCTCGATTAGTCATAAGGCAAGATTGGTGTCATCCTTATAAAGCCTAATCTTGTTCATCGGACTCTGATTTGATACTGACAATCCAAACGACTCGGGACAGTCCGTTTGAGCATGGCCATGCATTTTCCAGTATTAAAATCTCCGATTGGCCTAGAGATATTCACTCCATTTATATTGGAGGGACAAATCCCGTCTTGTTCCATCACTGTAAACTACTTACTTCATGATGTACCCAAACAAGGTCCTTATAACTATCGCAGAACGATAGCGTTAGACAATGATCAAAGTGCATCAGTTCATGTGCAGTCACATGCATGCGAACTCAGGTCTAAGGACTATACTCTATAGTCGTAGTAAGAATCTCTTATGACACAGATATAAATATCCTGAAGAGTTCTTATAAGCGGGTCTTGTCCGGTCGTATGTTCCCAAACATACACCTATGTACTGACTTTGATGCCGCGCATCTATGACACACTGAGACTTTGTCATAAGTCACGTACCAATCCAGTCTCACACGGTTGTTGGTGTTCCAATTTCAACAACCTTCGACTAGGGACGGGATGATATAAGCCATCTATCAAATATAGGGTCTCATGATCAAGCTAAATGACTTCGATGACTCAAGATCAAATCATTTACTTCGATGACCTATAAAATGCTTCATATCATTTTGGAACGATTATTTCATCACAGTTAAAATAATCTTGAAATAATAATTTCATTAAACATCTTAAATGTTATTTCAAGAACATATCCAATAACTAAATAAAGCCCTTTAATAACTCCCACTGAAATTAAGACTACATCTTAATTTCACTTATCCTACAGCAACAGTCCGCGACTCGTGCTTAGGCCTAAGGAGTGGCTTCGTTAATAGATTAGCAACGTTCTCATTCGTTGAAACTTGCTGATCTACTTAACATCTCTGTCATTTATCTTACGGAATAGGTTATACCTATCCTCAAGGTGTTTGGACCTCTGATGTGCAGCTAGTCTCATCTATGCTGGAAATCACATCAAGTTCAGTGACGAACTCTTCTTTCCAAACAACCTCTTTCGCCACTTCCCAAGCTGCGAAATGTTCAGCTTAAGTCATTGAGTCAGCAACAGTGCCTTGCACCGCCAGATAGACACAAGATATAACCGGACTGTGATCGGAAATCATCTTTGTCTATTGGAAACTTGCCTTTCAGACTCTACCGACTCGTAGCACCTCACTTTCTCCGTAACTCTAGAATTTTATCCTTAATATTCCTCAAATACTTTAGGATATTCTTTACGGCAATCCAGTGATTCTCTGCTGGATTTGACTGGTCTTAACTTGTCTTGCTTAACATTGAAGCAACATCAAAACAAGTACGTGTCATGGCATACATGATAGATCCATTTGCCGTCGCATATGGAATCCTATCCATGCATTTAAGCTCAGCAGTTATCGTAGGACACTGCTTCTTGCTTAACGTAATGCCATGTGACATTGGCATAAAACCCTTCTTGGATTGCTGAAAAACGTGTAGGACTTTGTCAATTTAAGAATCCTGACATTGTCCTACCAGCTCTTTTGGATCTCTATCTTTAAATCCAAAATCCAAGACTTTCGTGGCTATACCCATGTCATTCACAAAACCAACTCCCAAGCCAGTCCTTTACCGACTGCAGCATTGGGACGTTATATCCGAGAATCAGTATGTCATCGACATACACTTTGAGAAATGCAATATCGCTCCCATTAATCTATTTAGTAAACACACAGTTCCGCTTCGTTCCTGTTCAAGTCAAAACCTTGACTACTTCAACAGAACGAAGATTCCAACTCCGATATGTTTGCTTCCATCCATGAATGGATCGATGAAGCTAACTTACATAAAATGTAATTTTCGGAGTCTGGGCTCACTTTCGCTTCCTAGGATTTCGCAGATTCGTCGCTTTCAATGATCATCAGATCATGCGAACATTTCAATGATCATCAGGCTGAACTAATGACGAGAATTCACTCTCGGATTAGTGACTGATTCTTTCATATCTGCGAACTTCAGGCTCCACAGGTGTAGATTCTACAGAAATCTGTAAATCCTTCCGCTGCTCTCCCTCAATAGGTTAAGCAGCCTCCTGTATTTCTCGAATTTCTTCGAGTTGTACTTTTACTCCCACTGTTCTTCTTGGAAAGTAACTTCCCTTCTTAGAAAACAGAATGGTCGTAAAAGTACCGAGCCTTGGTTTCCCTAAGAAAACTTCGAGTTATACTTTTACTCCCACTGTTCTTCTTGGAAAATAACTTCCCTTCTTAGAAAACAGATTGGACGTAAAAAATAACAAGCCTTAGTTTCTCTAGGACAACCAGCGAAGTAGCAAAACTACAAATACTCAGTAAAGACAAATTTGGATCGATTCCAATCCACATTAACGTGGTGTCTTTCAACTGATATTTGTGGAACCTTTCAGCGTAAACTTAGATATTTTAGAGCGTTATTCTTAAATAATATCATGGAAGATTCGTGTGACACATCTTTAATCATTTCTTATAAGATCTGATTCTTTCTCACAGAAACACCTTCAGGTTTTCAGGAGAAATGAGCTGTGAAACGATTTCACACTCATTAAGATGATCACACAATCAATGACTTAAGTATTCTCACTCGTGATATAATCCTGAGTCTTAATACTTTTGTCATTCAGATCCTATACTTCATTCTAGAACTCTTTCGACCATGTCAAAGAATTCCTTCTTGTGTCTCATCAAATGAACACATTCTTACTTACTGAATTAATCAGTCGAGAGAATGAAGTACAGAAAATTTTTCTGGCATTACTGCTCATCGGACCACATACATGAGTATGTTCAATCTCCAATAAGCCTTTAGGCCTTTCTCTAGCTCAGCTAAGATGGGCCCTTTGTCTTTTGGTCTAGTAAGCAGAATTCAAGTCTCATAAGACATTCATTCAAATGAGCCCAACAGTTCATAACTATGGGATTTCTGAATCCGACTTACTCTATGTGACCAAGACTTTTATGCCAAGAAAAATCAGGTTTAATTCATTAGATTTAAACCAATTCGGTATTTATGTTCCATTTAGGCACTCTTTGGTTTAAGATATAAAACCCATTCCATGAATAGGGTGCTACAATTAATATTTCATTAAGATCAAAAGAACAAAACTTGTCTTTTATCAAAACGAAAAACATTCAAATTCTTACAAGAAAATGAAAGACAATTCTGCTTAAAGCAGGTACATTGTAGCAATTACTTAATACAAAACCAAGCCTAAAAGGGATCTATAAGTGAAAACCCTACGGCTGAGGCAGCATCCCAAGCTCCTTCCAGACATGTAGTTTCACTTGCCCTTCCTTCAACGTTCTACTGTTGCTTAAGCTCTGCATATTATTACAAATATCAGTGCCACAACCAGTATCCTTTACCTTTAAGGTAGAACTTGAAGTAATAACATGAATACCTGAGGAAGTAGTCGCATACATCGACTTTAACTCCTCATCATCTTCCATGAATTTAATGCAATCTCTCTTCCAATGCCCTGTCTCCTTACAGTAGCAGCACTTACCAACGTAAGAGGTGTCTGACTCGGGCTCAGAAGACACACGCTTGCCATGATTCAAAATCTGGACAACTTTGTCTTCACCCTTGTCAGCATTAGGTTTAGTAAACCTACCCTTCTCATTCATGAGATTATTGAGGGTACTCTTCACGTTTGGCTCAACTGTCTTGAGCATATCACGCAGTTCAGTCAGCGTCTTCGTTAAGCCTTTCTTGATATAGTTCCTTCTGAACTTATCATAGCTTGACGGCAGTGACTGTAGAATGATTTCAGTTGCCAATTCTTGGCTAACTGGATAATCCATTTTCCTCAGGTTATCAATGTAACCCATCATTTTACTGACATGAGGACTTACTGGATGATCATTTGGTAGCTTGCAGCTAGTGAGAGACTTAACCAACTGGTATCTCTCCACTCTTATCTGCTCCTGAAATTTCAATTTCAGGCTGCTGATCATCTCTATTGGCGACTCCATGTTCTCATATTGCTCCCGCAAGTCTGAGTCCATGGTAGCCAATATCAGACCACGCACATCTACCGCATCATTATAATGCTTATTCCAAGCATCATATACTGCATGAGAAGCATTGGACCCGATTCTCACGGGGAGAGCTCTCTCAAGAACATAGTCCTTTCTCTCCTGTCTGAGGACTAGCCTCAGGTTCCGCGACCAAGTCAAGAAATTTGATCCGTTCAGCTTGTCCATCTCAAGGACAGACCGGATCGAGAAAGTGTTTTGATTGTTTGTGCTAGTCATAACTGAAATTTAAGATAAAAGGATTTTAGTTAATATGTTCAATATGATTAATCTCGTATTAAAAATAATATGATTAATCACGCATTATATTCAATAACATAAGTTACCCTCAATAGAATATAATGATTCCAAGATCCACATATAACTAAGATTAAAGTGGGCCACTGGCCGTCACCCAACCTTAGCTTATATCGGTAAGCCCTGTATCGGCTAATTATATCCGTGATATAACTCTTGGTTGTGAATCTGGGCCCGAGGCCCAATCCACTCTGATGTCTCAAGGCCCGGGACTCCCGATGGCCTAGTCAAGAAAACCAGACTATACAGTCATGTAATCATTAATGTCTGGGACTCCCAATGACATTTATGAATCACAAACCGTCTTACCCATGCAAAAGCAGACATCCTCACACTGTAAGGCCATGAATGCAATTGAATGGGCTTTGACAGCTGACATAGCCTGGACAAGACATCCAACGCTTGATATTATTTGAGGTTCGTAGGTTTATTAAAATTTCATTCCCAAAATAGAAGATTACTATTTCGGGAATCTTTCTATTTATGAAACCTACTATTTTTGGAAACTTTCTAAAATCGGAAACTTTCTAACTTTAGAAATTTCTTTAAAATCCAAAACCCGCAAATTCAGAAACTTCTATTTTAAGAAACTTTCTAATTTCAAAATTTCGGAAACTTTAATTTAAAATTGACTTTATAATTTTATAAAATAAATTTTAAATTAATCTGAAGAAAGACTCAAATAATTGGCCCAATTGTTTTAACTTCTTGGCCCGAGGCCCAAGAATTGGTCCATGTCCAAGACATAACCCAATTGTCCAATTAAATGACATAACCGGTCTGGTTCATTAAAATTGGTCTAACCAAAATTAATTACTACGACGACCACAATTGTCAACCGGTTATTTACTAAACCGGAATTTCTCAATTTATTTGGTCCAACCAAATCAAATTAGAAATTCCTGGTTTAGGCACTAAATCCAATATTTCTTTCGACATTGGATTTCTTATCCCGGTTTAACCAGATTTAATAAAATTATTAAATCTGTTTATTAAACCAGGACGAATTAATTTTAATCAAATTAAACCGAGCCTTAAACCAACCATGTCGATCGATGGACCAACCGTGTCGATCGATCCATCAACCACATCGGTCGATGCTCTCAGCATCGATCCTGCATCGATCGTGCATCGATCCTGTATCGATCGATGCTCTTACGCATGCACGGATCCGAGCCAAAACCCTAACCGCATCGATCGATGCTCTCAGCATCGATCCTGCAACGATCGTTCATCGATCCTGCAACGATCGTTCATCGATCCTGCAACGATCGATGCTCTCACGCGTGCACGAACGGTTATCAGGTTTGGCCGAGAGATCCTCGCGAGATCCACGCGATCGTTTGATCGATCCGTGCGATCGCAGTCGATCTCTCGAGATTGCAACGATCGATCCATGCATTGCATCGATCGATGCAATGCGATCTCAGCCGATGCAAAATCAGTTTAGATCGCATACCAAATCAATATAGCTTGGTCATGCGATTTTTCAACTGTTTGTTTAGGATTCAATTCTTGTTTCTTAAGTGTTTTAATCTTATCAGTAGATTGATTCAAAAACACCTCTTTAAACAATCCTAAACATTGAATCTAAACAAGAAGAACCAGAACCAATGGCTCTGATACCACTGAAGGATCTTTCGGTGTAAATCCTGATTCAATTCATCAGATTACTTGATCCTAAACATGCCAGATCTAGGTTCTCTTGAATAGAAACATAAGTAGATCTCACCTTTTACCTGTTTTGTGCAGCGGAAAGGAAGAACAGGTCAGAGATCAGAGAGCCACCGAGTGATAACTCCTCCAGAGGTTCACACACGCACACCAATCAGGAAGCAGGCTGCTAGGCCACTGGGAGAAACCGGCGCAGGGGAGAGAGAGAGTTGACGGCTCAGATTAGGGTTAATTTGGTTCTGAACTCGAGTTTTATTCATGAAACTCGTTTGGTTCCGTTTGGGCCATTTGGCCCAAATACCAATTAACTCGTCGGTGTTTGCGCACTGCATCGATCGTTGCACCTTGTGCATCGATCGATGCACTTTGGCTAAACCTTTTATTCTCTCTAAGTATAGTAAATGCCTAGCACTTTTACCATACTCCTGCTAAACCGTTCCTACACGATTTCCTGTTAGCTTAGGCGTGTGACCCATATGGGATCATATAATAAAGGCAATAAGTCCAAGACTTATAGATCATGAGCGGACTCTAGCAAGCCATCATGACCCCCAGTATTATATGACTTATGTCTGATCTTTGACATACTCTTACTTTCTAGAGACAGTACCGAGATTACTGGACACAATTCCAACACTAGCCACAATTGCATAAGAACAGATGAAGTTGAAGGCCTATCTTGTCTCAGACTTGATATTCGATTCTTCACAGTCAATTGGATCGCATTGGTAACGGAAGTGATCGACGAGAAGTGTTGGTGATGTAGCCGAGCATTACGCTCTTTCCAGATAAAGTATAGAGAAGCTTGCCAAGCCATGAGGAGAAGAGACTTCTGCCACCTAGAACCAGAGAAAGAGCGGAGCTGACCCAAGAGTGTATCCCAATTCCTTGAAGATAGAAATCGACATCGTGATGCAATGGGGGACCAGATCAACCAGGCAATCGGGCACTCAAAATATAGATGTGCAATAGATTCATCAGCCGAGTTGCAGAGTAGACACGAGGCGTCAGTTTGCAAGCCCCAGAGTAGAAGACGATCCTTAGTTGGGCACCTATTCAGAATCATGAGCCAGGTTAGGAATTTGTGTCTCGGTATACCGCAGGAGAACCAAACCTCCTTATGACATAGTATTGTATCAGTAGGCTCTCGGATGATGTTATAGATTTCCCCTGTAGTATAACTTGATCTTTTGATGTTTCCAGGCCACTACTCTAAGGAGCCTTCAATAAACGAGATAGAAACAGTAGAGATGAAGGTCAAAACCTGAACCTCCCTATCTGACCGAGCCGGAGGAAGCACCCATTTCCCATTTTCACTCAGCTCCGCTAAAGTAGTTTCCATTGGTATAGGAAGACGCCTAGCAGGGTGCATATCCAGAAATTTGCCAAGCTCACCATAAGGCGACCAGTTATCTTTCCAAAAGTAAGTCCTTTCAGCATTGCCAACTATCTTTTTGATCCAAGGGTAAGCAATACTCCTGAACTCTAGAAGATTTTTGACCATCACCGAGAATTTTTGCTTAGTGTTAATAACCCAAAACTGACTGACATTACCTTCCAGGATTTCAGTGATGAACCAACTAGACCAGATGGAGTCATGATTGAATAATATCATCCAGATTAACTTCAAAGCACAAGCCTTATTCCAAGCCACCAGGTTGCGAAGTCCCAACCCTCCTTCAGTTTTGCTTTTACAACAAGATGACCAAGCAACTCTTGCTGAATTTGACGCCTCAATATTTCCTTTCCAAAGGAATCTGCTGCACATAGAGTCTAACTCTTTTAACACTGTTTCAGGTAGAACAAAAGTCCTTGTCCAGAAGTTTGTGATCCCGTTAATGACAGAGGTTATAAGCTGCAGCCTTCCAGCATAAGAGAGAGACTTGGCGGTCCAGGAATGCAGCTTACTCTTTACTGACTGAATCAACGGAGCACACTGATCCACAGTCAGTCTACTTGAACATAAAGGAACACCAAGGTACCTTATTGTTGGGAATGTCCTGAAATCTACCGTACTATCTCTAGAAAGTATGATAAGTGTCGAGATCAGACATAAGTCATAAATACTGGGTGATCATGATGACTTGCTAGAGCCCGCTCATGATCTATAAGTTTAGGACTTATTACCAGTATTGTATGATCCCTAAGGGTCACACACCATAGCTAACGGGAAAGTTAAAATGGAATTAATACAGTAAGATGCAAGGCATTTACTGTATTTGTACAGAGAATTGGGCCAGACAAAAGACAGTCTTTTGTCTAATTTGGGCTTTGGGCCCAAAAGCCTAATGAGCCATTAGTTTAATTACTTGGGCCCATATAAGGAAGAGGAGGCGCCAGAAAACCCTAAGGCTTCTAGTCTGCGATTTTTCTGAGCACCTGAGCCGTCTTCCTCTCTCTCTCTCTGTTGATTCCGAGCTTGGTCTAGCAGCCTGATCCGTAGCTTGTAAGCGTGTGGATACCTAGGAGGAGCCGGTGATCATCAGCTCTAGCAGATCTCTTCATTCCTTGATCAATCCGCTGCAACATAAGGTAATGAATCTGATATGTTTATGATTCATCTGCAAATCACCTAGATCCTAGATGATTATGTGCTAGGATGTAACCTGACAATTACACCATGAACACACATAATCCTTCAGTGGTATCAGAGCCTAGGTCGTTAGGTTTTTGCTGTTTGGATCATACTAGGTTGTTTATTAGTTTGATGAATCGATTTTAATGAGTAAAATTGATTGAAACTTGGAAAACCTAGAAATATGTCATAATCGATTGTTGCCTTGGTTTGATAATCATAAGAATCGATTGTTGATTTTGTCAAGTCACGATCGAATTATTGTGAACCTGAGCAATTATTAATTGGAAAAGGACAAAATCGTGAGCAATTATTGTGAACGTGAGCAATTATTGTTAAAGTTTGATAATATTCAAAATCGTTTTTGTTGTTTAAGTGAATGATCGATTTTGTTTTGGAAAAAGTCAAAAGCAATTATCTAATTTCATAATCGCTTGTTGATCTCGTTTGCAATCATAAGTGGATTGCATGAATCGATTAGTATGTTTGTTAAAAGGTCAAAATCGATTTGATTGTTTGTCATAATCGATAATAAGAAATCGATGTGAAAGCTTGATAATTAATGTCGATATCGTCATAGTTGAATCGATAACTTTGCTGTTGACTTTGCTTTTGATTTTGCTTGATCGTAAGAATAAGTGGTTTGGAAAAGGTCATATCATGATCGTAACTAATTGTTGATTGACTTAATTATCAAACGATTATGTATAAGGTTAAGTAAAAGGTTGGCGATTAACATATCGAACGATTAATTGGGAACCACAATTAAAAGGTTGACTACGGATTAATTGGGAACCACAATTAATTATCAAACGATTATGAAAGCAAAGGTTGGCGATCAAGTTTTTTTTTGTTTTTAATCTAAAGACAAAAAACAATTCAAAGCCTTGATAATTGTGGTTCGTTTTTCCCAAATCCGCGACAATGAACCGATCAAACCGATTGTGGTTCATTGTCTGCTTTAGCCAAAACCGCAAGTTAGGTCAAAATTGGCTAAAACACAAGGTGTTTCTTCCTGATTTTGGACTTAACCGAACCGATCCAATTTAATTGGTGGTTCAAGCGGTTAACCCAAATCGCGGTTTGCTGGAAATTATTTAATACAATTGGTATTATTTAATTTCTGGTTAGACCGGATTTAAATTCAAAATTGAATTTTAACCTAAACCGAAGGCTGGTCTAAGTTTGATTTGGTTGGACCAAATAATTTAGAGCTGGTCTGGTTTAGTAAATAACCAGTTGGATTTAGTAGTTAATTTGGTCTTGGACCAGAATTAATGAACCGACTCGGTTATGTCAAATTATTGGGCCAATTGGAATTCTGTGGTCTTGGGCCAAGAATTGGGCCTATAATTTGTGACCCAACCGAAAACTTTAATAAAATATTAAATTAGAAATTTCTATTTTAGTATGTTTCTAAATTTAGAAAGTTTCTAAAATAAGTAAGTTTCCCAAAATAGTAATCTTCTATTTTTGGAAAGAAAACCTAAAATCCTCAAAAACAATATCAAGCTTGGATGTCTTGCCCAATCTTGTCAGCTACTTAACGCTTATTCAATTACAGATATGGCTTACAGTGTGAGGTGTCTGTTTTTGCGTAAGTAAAGTAGTATATAGTCACTAATTTCATTGGGAGTCCCAGACTTTAGTGATTATTTGGTTGTAAGAGATTGGTTTCCTTGATTGGGCCATCGGGAGTCCCGGGCCTTGAGACATCTGGTGAATTGGGCCTTGGGCCCAATCCACAACCGAGAGTTATATGGATATAACTAGTTGTGTGTATGCTTACCAAGTAAAGCTACTTCTGGGTGACGGCCAGTGGCCCACTTTGGATTTAGCCGAACATGGGTCTCGGAATCATTGCATTCTTATGAGGTTAAACAAAGAAATTTTGAATGCAATGCGAGTTTTCTTATAAGTTATTAAGATTACTCTTTTATGAACTGAATAACTAAAACTCTATTTATCTCTAAATTTCAGTTATGACTAGCACAAACAATCAAAACACTTTCTCGATCCGGTCTGTCCTTGAGATGGACAAACTGAACGGATCAAATTTCTTGACTTGGTCGCGGAACCTGAGGCTAGTCCTCAGGCAGGAGAGAAAGGACTATGTCCTTGAAAGAGCTCTCCCCGAGAGGATCGGGTCCAATGCCTCTCATGCAGTATATGATGCTTGGAATAAGCATTATAATGATGCGGTAGATGTGCGTGGTCTGATATTGGCTACCATGGACTCAGATTTGCTGAAGCAATATGAGAACATGGAGTCGCCAATAGAGATGATCAGCAGCCTGAAATTGAAATTTCAGGAGCAGGTAAGAGTGGAGAGATACCAGTTGGTTAAGTCTCTCACTAGCTGCAAGCTACCAAATGATCATCCAGTGAGTCCTCATGTCAGTAAAATGATGGGTTACATTGATAACCTGAGGAAACTGGATTATCCAGTTAGCCAAGAATTGGCAACTGAGATCATTCTGCAGTCACTGCCGTCAAGCTATGATAAGTTCAAAAGGAACTATATCAAGAAAGGCTTAACGAAGACGCTGACTGAACTGCATGATATGCTCAAGACAGTTGAGCCAAACGTGAAGAGTACCCTGTATAATCTCATAAAGGAGAAGGGTAGGTTTACTAAACCTAATGCTGACAAGGGTGAAGACAAAGTTGTCCAGATTTTGAATCATGGCAAGCGTGTGTCTTCTGAGCCCGAGTCAGATACATCTTACGTTGGTAAGTGCTGCTACTGTAAAGAGATTGGGCATTGGAAGAGAGATTGCATTAAATTCATGGAAGATTATGAGGAGTTGAAGTTGATGTATGAGACTACTTCCTCAGGTATTCATGTTATTACTTCAAGTTCTACCTTATAGGTATTGGATACTGGTTGTGGCACTGATATTTGTTATAATATGCAGAGCCTAAGCAACAGTAGAACGTTGAAGGAAGGGCAAGTGGAACTACATGTCTGGAAGGAGCTATGGATGCTGCCTCAGCCGTAGGGTTTTCACTTGTAGATGCCTTTGAGGCTTGGTTTTGTATTAAGTAATTGCTACAATGTACCTGCTTTAAGCAGAGTTGTCTTTCATTTTCTTGTAAGAATTTGAATGTTTTTCATTTTGATAAAAGACAAGTTTTGTTCTTTTGATCTCAATGAAATATTGATTGTAGCACCCTATTCAAGGAATGGGTTTTATATCTTAAACCAAAGAGTGCCTAAATGTAACATAAATACCGAATTGGTTTAAATCTGATGAATTAAACCTGATTTTTCTTGGCGTAAATGTTTTGGTCACATAGAGTAAGTCGGATTCAGAAACCCCATAGTTATGGACTTTTGGGCTCATTTGATCGGATATCTTATGAGACTTGAATTCTGCTTACTGGACCAAAAGACAAAGGGCCCATCTTAGCCGAGCTAGAGAAAAGCCCAAAGGCTTATTGGACCTTGAACATACTCATGTATGTGGCCCGATGAGCAGTAATGCCAGAGAAAATTTCCTGTACTTCATTATCTTTACTGATTACTTCAGTGAGTATGACTGTGTTCATTTGATGAGACACGAGTCAGAATTCTTTGAAATGGTCGAAAGAGTTCCAGAATGAGGTATAGAATCTGAGTGACAGAAGTATTGAGACTCTGAATTAGATCACGAGTGAGAATACTTAAGTCATTGATGGTGTGATCATCTGAATGAGTGTGAAGTCGTTTCACAGCTCATTTCTCCTGAAAACCTAGAGGTGTTTCTGTGAGAATGAATCAGATCTTATTAGAAATGATTAAAGATGAGTCACACGAATCTTCCATGATATTCTTTAAGAATAACGCTCTAGAAATATCTAAGTTTACGCTGAAATAGTTCTACCAATATCAGTTGAAAGACACCACTTAAATGTGGACTGGAAATGATCCAAATTCGTCTTTACTGAGTATTTGTAGTTGTGCTACTTCGCTGGTTGTCCTAGGGAAACCAAGGCTTGTTACTTTTACGTCCATTCCGAAAACGAAGTTAGGTTGTTCGGAATTCTGTTTTCTAAAAGGGAAGTTACTTTCCAAGAAGAACAGTGGGAGTAAAAGTATAACTCGAAGAAATTCGAGAAATACAGGAGGCTGCTCAACCTGTTGAGGGAGAGCAGCGGATGGATTTACAGATTTCTGTAGAATCTACACCTGTAGAGCCTGAAGTTCGCAGATCTGAATGAATCCGTCACTAATCCGAGAGTGATTTCTCGTGATTAGTTGCCATGATCTGATGATCATTGAAAGTGACGAACCTGCGAAATTCACAGAAGCGAAAGTAAGCCCGGACTCCGAAAAATTACACTGTGTGTAAGTTAGCTTCATCGATCCATTCATGGATGGAAGCAAACATATCGGAGTTGGAATCTTCGTTCTGTTGAAGTAGTCAAGGTTTTGACTTGAACAGGAACGAAGTGGAACTGTGCGTTTACTAATAGATAAGTGGGAGCGATGTTGCATTTCTCACAGTGTATGTCGATGACATACTGATTCTCGGAAATAACGTTCTAATGCTGCAGTCGGTAAAGGACTGGCTTGGGAGTTGGTTTTATGATTGACATGGGTAAAGCCACGTATGTTCTTGGATTTTGGATCTAAAGATAGAGATCCAAAAGGGCTGATAGGACAAAGTCAGGATTCTTATATTGACAAAGTCCTACACGTTTTCAGCATTCCAAGAAGGGTTTTATGCCAATGTCACATGGCATTACGTTAAGCAAGAAACAGTGTCCTACGATAACTGCTGAGCTTGAATGCATAGATGAGATTCCATATGCGTCGGCAATTGGATCTATCATGTATGCCATGACACATACTTGTTTTGATGTTGCTTTAATGTTAAGCAAGACAAGTAAAGACCAGTCAAATCCAGCAAAGTATCACTGGATAGACGTAAAGAATATCCTAAAGTATTTGAGGAATACTAAGGATAAGTTCTTGATTTACGGAGAAAGTGAGGTGCTAAAAGTCGGTAGAGTCTGAAAGGCAAATTTCCAACAGACAAAGATGATTTCCGGTCACAGTCCGGTTATATCTTGTGTCTGTCTGGCGGTGCAAGGCACTGTTGCTGACTCCATGACTTAAGCTGAACATTTCGCATCTTGGGTAGCGGCGAAAGAGGTTGTTTGGAAAGAAGAGTTCATCACTGAACTTGATGTGATTTCCAGCATAGATGAGACTAGCTGCACATCAGAGGTCCAAACACCTTGAGGGTAGGTATAACCTATTCCGTGAGATAAATGACAGAGGTGTTAAGTAGATCAGCAAGTTTCAACGATTGAGAACGTTGCTAATCTATTAACGAAGCCACTCCTTAGGCCTAAGCACGAGTCGCGGACTGTAGCTGTAGGATAAGTGATATTAAGATGTAGTCTTAATTTCAGTGGGAGTTTGTAAAGGGCTTTATTTAGTTGTTTTGAAAGGTTCATGTAAACATAATATTTTATGTTTATGAAATCTATGATTTCTGGATTATTTTAACTGTGATATAAATAATCGTTCCAAAATGATTCATGTCATTATATATGGGCCATCGAAGTACATGAGTATCCTGAAACCCCATATTTAACGAAATGACATAAATCATAGTGTCCATAGTCGAAGGTTGTTGAAATTGGAACACCAACAACCACTTGAGACTAGATTGTGTTGAGACTTATGACCAAGTTTCGAGGGGTCATAGATGCGCGGCATCAAAGTCGACACATAGGTATATGTAGGGGAGCATATGACCGGACATGGCCCGCTGATGAGAACTCTACAAGATATTAATATATGTGTCATGAGAGGTTCTCATATACGACTATAGAGTATAGTCCTTAGACCTGAGTTCGCATGCATGTGGCTGCACATGGATTGATGCGCTTTGATCATTGTCTAACGCTGTTTCGTAACTGGGAGCTATAAGGACCTTGGTTGGGTGTATTATGAAGTGTGTAGTTTATAGTGATGGAACAAGATGGAATTTGTCCCTGCCGTTTAACGGAGGTAATATCTCTAGGCCAATCGGAGACTTGATAGCTGGTAAGAGAGTGGCCACTCCCAAACGGACTTGCCCAAGTCGTTTGCATTGTCAGTATCAAATCTGGTCCGATGAACATGGTCTGGCTATGTAAGGATGACACGCATCTTGCCTTATGCCAGATCGAGATATTGAGACAAAAGGATTAGGGAATGTAGGATTCCAGTACAAGTGGGAGATTGTTGGGAATGTCCTGAAATCTACCGTACTATCTCTAGAAAGTATGATAAGTGTCGAGATCAGACATAAGTCATAAATACTGGGTGATCATGATGACTTGCTAGAGCCCGCTCATGATCTATAAGTTTAGGACTTATTACCAGTATTGTATGATCCCTAAGGGTCACACACCATAGCTAACGGGAAAGTTAAAATGGAATTAATACAGTAAGATGCAAGGCATTTACTGTATTTGTACAGAGAATTGGGCCAGACAAAAGACAGTCTTTTGTCTAATTTGGGCCTTGGGCCCAAAAGCCTAATGAGCCATTAGTTTAATTACTTGGGCCCATATAAGGAAGAGGAGGCGCCAGAAAACCCTAAGGCTTCTAGTCTGCGATTTTTCTGAGCACCTGAGCCGTCTTCCTCTCTCTCTCTGTTGATTCCGAGCTTGGTCTAGCAGCCTGATCCGTAGCTTGTAAGCGTGTGGATACCTAGGAGGAGCCGGTGATCATCAGCTCTAGCAGATCTCTTCATTCCTTGATCAATCCGCTGCAACATAAGGTAATGAATCTGATCTGTTTATGATTCATCTGCAAATCACCTAGATCCTAGATGATTATGTGCTAGGATGTAACCTGACAATTACACCATGAACACACATAATCCTTCACTTATAGGTAAACAACCAGTAGTAAGGCCCGTCTGCTCTTCAATGTCACTAATTTCCTGTTGAGATAGACCTGCAGAGAAGAAACACGTTTTTTGGATGCTTACAGAGAGGCCTGATCTATCTTCAAAGTCTTTGAGGACTACTAGAACATTCTTAACCGAGTCAATATGCCCATCAAGGAAAATGAGAAGGTCATCAGCAAACGAAAGGTGAGTTAACTTAGTTTCTGCACATCTGAAATGGTTACCGAATTTCCCCTCACTTGCTGCCTTGTTGAGTGCTAGGGAGAGACAATTCATGGTAAGGACAAAGAGATAGGGCGAGAGAGGATCCCCCTGTCTCAGACCACGCCTTCCTTTAAAATAGCCATAAGTAGATCCATTAAATCCAACAGAGAAAGAAGGAGTACATACACACGCCTCCAGCCATCTCAAGTAAGTGGATGGAATATTTAAGCTTTGTAGACACTGAAACAGGAAATCCCACCTTACCGTATCAAATGCTTTGGCAATATCCACTTTTATAGTTATCCTTTTAACCCCTCCTTTCCTACCATAACCCTGAACAATCTCTGAAGCTAGTAATGTGTTTTCAATCAACAATCTACCTTTCACAAAGGCTGTTTGATTTGGCACGACAATGTAAGGTAGAATCGGCTTCAGTCTTTTGACTAATAGTCTTGAGATTGTTTTGTAGGTTTTGTTGCAGCACGAGATAGGGCGGAAGTCTGTGATCTGAGTTACACCAGGCTTTTTTGGAATCAAGGAAAGGATAGTGGCATTAGTAGATCTTGGAAGAAAAGCCGTCTCAAAGAACTTACCAACAGAGGTGAGAAATTCCGAGCCAACAACCGGCCAAGCCGCCTTGAAAAAGCCCAAGGTAAAGCCATCCGGTCCCGGTGCCTTATTGGCATTAAGTTTTTTTTTAACACATTCACAATCTCAGCAGGAACAGGAGATATTTCCATTAGTCTAGCATGGTGGGCACAGCAGCGGTTAGCATGAAGGTCCCTTAGCCAACCAAACGAGGGAGAGATAGGACTTAACATTTGCCGAGCCAAGATAGCCTGAAAATGTGAAATTGCGAGATCACTCATCTGGACAGCATCCGATAGAATCGTCCCTGAAGAAGTTTCCAAGGTACGAATTGAGTTGTTTGAAGTTCTAGCAGCCGCCACTCATTGATAGTAAGGAGTGTTTTGGTCACCAAGCCTTAGGAAGTTAATCCTTGACTTTTGTTGATAGAAGGCTTCCTCAATACCTCTAAGATAGTTGTATTTAAGAAGTACCTCCTTTTCCCTAGTAAATGATTCTGTAGTAGGCGAATTAATGGCTTGTACCTGCACAATTTGTAACAAACTGTTAGTCTCACTCACTCTCTTTTGAATATCTGAAAAATTCTCTTTGTTTAGTGTTTTTAAAGGATGTTTCATCTCCTTAAGCTTAGAGCCAAATGTTGCAAGGTCCAATGCTTGGCTTCCCAACTGATTCCATGCATTCTCAACCGTAGTTAGAAAGTGTGGGTGAGAGGTAAGGAAATTTAAGAATTTGAACGGCTTAGTTCCAGCTGAAGGAAGAGAGGAAGCTAAAGTGATAAGGCATGGAGTATGATCCGAAAAAAGGTGAGGAAGGAATGTGGCTACACTATCTGGAAAACTTCTGATCCACTTGTTATTCACTAATACTTTGTCCAACTTTTTGTGATAGGGTCTTCAGGTCTCTTGTTGGTCCAAGTATGAGATGAACCTTGGTATCTAAGATCCTCCGCACCCAAGTCAAGCATGAAATCCTTCAACTCCAACATATCTTGGGTTAGGTGGTTCACGGCAGGGGAGGAATGCTCAGCAAAATGAATAATCTGGTTAAATCACCACCTATGAGCCAGTTTTGATTTTCAAGGAAGAGAGTAGTCTGGATCTCCAAAAGCTCATTCCATAAAGCGAGCCGTTCTTGCCTAGTATTAGAAGCATAGACAGCTGAGTAGTAAAACACCTCTCCCGTCACCAACACAACTTTACAAGTAAGTGTTTGCTAAGACTGATGCATAACTTCAACTTTAGTAGGGTCCTTCCAGTTTAAAATGATTCTCCCATCAGCATATGTATCATGGTTCGAAGTATACTTCCACCCCGGACAAATATTCTGCATAATCTGAGTCATGTTTGTGTCTTTAATATGGGTCTCAAGAAGAGCACCAACAGTAGGCTGAGTAGAAAGAAGTCACTATGTAAAAGGCCGATGCTTGTCCGGTTCATTAATGCCGCGGACATTCCAAAAAAATATATTTATACACATTAAGAGGAAGGGGGAGGCACTCCTGTAGAAAGGACAGAGCCAGCAAAAGAGGCAGGGTTTTCGGGGTAAAATTGGTTTTTTAGTGGCTGAGAAGAGGAGGAAGAGGATTTGGACAGGTTTGAAGGTCCCAAATGGGATTTAGTTGGTGGATTAGATAGGATAGCAAAAGGGTTTGAGGACTGAGGGGGGGGGGGGGGTTTGGAATCAAAAAAGGGGGTTGAGGGTTTATATGATGGTTTTAGGATAGTGATATAAGAAGGTTTATGAAGAGGTTTTGACAACTGTTTGCTCTTTCTTTTAGGTGATTCCCATTTCTCGGCATCCACAGGAAGCAGCAGACCTTTATCCGTTGACACAAAGAAATCAGTCTTATCTTTGAGCAGAATGGAGTTGGGATTGAAAACTGAAGCTTTTGGCATTACAGTAGCTGCCAACGCAAGTACATATTTCTGCTTGGAATGCTTGGAAGAGACGTAATGGGGTGATGAGAGTGGACTGGTGATATCAATAACCATGTCTGAGATAGGAGAGTTTGGATTCAGAGGAGAAGCAGGGGAGGGAAGGGTATCCTGGATGGGTTCAGTAATGTGAGGCTGAGCTACCAAAACGTCCCCTGAAGACGAAGGAGCAACAGTAATATTAGGCTGACAAGAAGCAACATCCGGAGGAAGAGGCACATTAACCATCTTGTCAGAGCTAGCAACAGAGGAAGGAGGAGGAGGGACTGGTGGGTTAACGTGGGCATCCAATGCTCCAGATTGCAATATAGTATCAACAGCTACCGACTCAGATTGAACCTTTTGAACCTGAATCCACTTCCGAGTCACTTTAACACAATCTTTAATAAGATGACCAATCTCTTTACAGTGGGAACAGGATGGTGGAAGCCACGGGTACTCAACATCTATACTAAAAACAGCTCCACTCTGCCTCATCAGCTCCAAAGAAGAGGGAACCTCATCAGCTCCAAAGAAGAGGGAAATAGCTTGGTTGCGTTTGCCTCGACCTTTACATGGGCCACAGAAATACTTGTAAGACTTTTGGTCCAGTCGTCCATCTCAATAGGCTCACCAAGTGCACTAGTAATCCAACTGAGCCCCTCGTTCGTCATAAGATCAAACGAGACTCCTTTCAGATGAGCCCATAGAGGGACACATTCAAGAGAAGATGTATCCGCAACTTTACCATCAGACCACTGGGCCACATGGAACATGGTTGTACCAACATACCAGATACGCTTTGAAATCACTTTCTCACGGATGAACTGGTTAGGATTACGAACCATAACTGATCTGGTAGACTGAATAAGGTGAATTTCTAGCTTTGTACCTTTACCCCACAGGTAGTTGAGCACATTCTGAATAGTTTTGAAAGCAGGCAGTTTCCCAAAGAACCTTCCAATGATGAATTCCCGATGCTGGGCTGCCCTTTCAAAAACCTCATCAGGTATGATCACTCTTGGAACACCATTAGCATCAACTGTAGGAGTATCCATTTTCTTAAGAGATTTGTCAGCTAGAACCTTTGCTCTATCTGCCCAAGTACCCGTAGCAGAAGAAGTGATATTTGTCTTCACAGTAGATTCAGGAGCAGAGATAGTGTGAGCTGGGGGCGAAGAAGATAGGGGGAAGGAAGGGGAAGATGAAGAAAATGGTAACGGCACAGAGGCAGTAGTAGAAGCTGAAGGAAAAGAAACATGAATAGGGTTTTGAACAGTGCAATCTACTGTTGGATTTGGGGATCTAGGGATTTGGCTAAAGGATTTTGAAGGAAGGGTATGAAAAGCTGCTAAGAGCTGAGATGCAGATACCTGAGAAGGTGTACCAGCAGTAGTGGGAGAAGAGAGAACCTTAGGAGCAGTAGGAAGGGGAGACTGCAACTTAGGTACAGTGAAAGAAGCAGAGGGACGAGGAAAGTGAGAAGCAGAGGAAGGAAGAGGAGGGAAGAAAGAGAAGTCAGGTGGATCAGGAGGAGAAGGAGGAGGACGGTTGAGAATGCCATCTGAAGACGCTGGAACCAGAGGGGAAGACCGCAAGGAGAATGAGACATTCGCCGAAGAGAAACTCATGTTTTATTTTTCTCTTTCTTACTCTGTTATGAAAACCAATGGCTGTCTATAACAACTGGGAAGTTTAATATTTCATGTCACTATGTCCGAATATTATATGGTGGTAGTTGCAATATCCTTGTCTTTAAAATGTAGTTCACTTTTAGTTATATAATTCGAGTTTGGAATGATTTTGATTATATATAAGAGAACAAAATTATACTATTCTTTTAGGCTGATCATGTTTATTACGAAATAGGAAATGAATTTGAAAATAAGCGGCTAAGTAAAATAGGACGAGAACAAAAATAGCAAGGAAATGAGATGAGATGAGAGAATAACTTAAATCCAACACATATTAATTTATTATATCGGATGTATTTTTGGTACATCACATTCACATTGGAAAACGAAAAACATGTTTAAGTGGGTCTATCGCAAAATATAGTCTAATAACTACTTCAAGAATACAAAGCATCGAGGCGGAGACCACTAGTTATAAAAAATGATACTCTTGAATGGGCCTCACAACTTAGTTTGGGGAATGGTTTGACTATTTTAAAGACGCCAATGTCAAGTTTGGTACGACTTCTTACGAGGTTGAGTGCCATGGAAGATCAGACACGTATGTATGATAGATTCCATTTTACCTTAAACTGGATATGGATTTTTTTTTTTGTCAACTGAACTGGATATGGATTACCAAAGCTTCGCTGACAATTTTATAATTCGTTTATTTATTGCACGCAACGCATAGTACGTCAGAAGCTTAATAGGAAATTTACTTGTCATTTTTTATTTATTTTAAATGAAAAGACTAACAAAACTGCAAGTAAATGTTCAACAGAAAAAAAAAAGATAAAAAGGGCTTTTCTCTCTTTTTCGAGAGAGAATTTTCTCTCACGGCTCTTCTCATCGGGAGTTTTTTTAATCAACTCTCTTCATCCATCTCAATTTTTCAAAGAATCAGATTTTTTTTTCCCCTTCGGATCTTCGTTTCTTCCCAATCTCTTTGATGTATTATTCTCTTTCCGATCGGGATTTGTTTGAATAATTCGGTTTTTTCCGATTGGGTTTGGTTCTTTCCACCCCGTTTCTCGTTCTGGCTCGCCAGAGCTTTCCAGATCACCTTCCATGTTTCTTCATCCCATCACGAAGACCGGTTCTCTTCCTTATCCTCGTCGGCGGCGTCTTACTCTTGGAGTAATTTCTCTGCAGCTTTATCATGTTATGGCTGAGAATTAAATGGCTGATTCGCTTTGTTCGATTGGCCGGCGGCAAAGTTTCTTCGGCATGGTGTTCTCCGGCACGATATTGAGGCATCTCCTCTCTTTCATGCAGTTCTTCTTTTGATGGTATCTTAGGCGGAATGGAGCGATTAGCAACAAGGATCTTCTCTGGTTACAGATGGCGGGTTTACTGACGATTTCTGGCGAGTTCTTCGTCGCCGTTTGGTTGCATGTCGGTTTCCGTTGTGGGACTGACACGTGTTATGCTGATCTTATTGTTTAGTGTCGGTTTGGGCTTGTTTGTTTTAGTCCGTTTTCAGTTTTATCTGTTGGACTTCATGTACTCTTGTTGGACCGGCCCATAAAGGCAATCAAGCCAATGTTGACAAAAAAAATGTTCAATAGAAATGAAACAGAAACAATAACAGTAGTAAAGGTCTACCATTATCCAAGAAAAAAGGAGGTATTGGTTTTGGAGACCTCTATCTATTCAATGCATTGCATTAATAGTTAAACAAGCATGGCGAGTTTTGTAGAATATAAATTCTTTATCTAAAAAGATATATAAATGTTGCTATTATCATTTATTGGTATTTTAGAAATTGACATGTAAGAGTAATGTTTCGTACGGATGGACATTAATATAAACATGCAAAGAACTGCTTAAGGATTGATACAACTTAGAAACGACATGAAAGTTACACCTTGTTTGTATCCGTACATGAGAGTTTTAGATCTTCGGAAACAGGGGAAGCGAGAATGAGATGAGGAGAAATTGGATCAATTCCTTACCGTGGAGGAGAAAACTTTGGCTAAACATATACACTTATCAAGATTTGCTACGAACAATAAATATATATAATTATCGAGTAATTGGCTAGCTAATCATCGTAGCGATGATGACTATATCAAACCACCAAAAGGAAGCTGCCAAGCTAGAGATCATGTCTAATATGCAATCCTTCTTTTGTAGAGCCATTTCGGGAGCACTTCTTACTTATTGGATATAGATTTAACATCCATCTATAAATCCGATCAAAACCTATTCAGCCCATTTAATACAAAAAATCGCCGACCTTTCCCTTTTCTTATCATGTTCGTTCGTCGGTTTTGGCCTAATTGTTAATACAAAAAATCTCCGACCCCACATTTATTTCTCTCTTATTTGATTTCTATATTATGTTCGGATTATTTTGACCCCAAATCGACCGATTTCATACTTAGTTGAAATTCCGCAACAGCACTACTGCAAAGACATTGAGAGAAAGGGGTGTTAACATAAATCATTTGTGCCAACATTGTTGTCTCTTTGATGAAACAATTAATCATATCATTTTCAATGTCCTCATGTGAATGAGGCGTAGAGAAGTCATTGTTGTTGTGGGATTTCGGTCAAGTTTAGGGTCAAAATGTTAGAATAAAGATAAAGAAGTCGAATGAAAGAAAATTAAGTGTGACGTCGGATATTCTCTGTATTAAAAATTAGGACGAGGCCGACAGGATGAAGAAGGAAGGTCGTCGAACTGACCATCTTCCTATAAAAGACTAAGTTCATAGCCTTATATATTGTTTTGATATTATAACCAAATAATGAAATGTTTAACCTGATTGTTGACCGCGTAAAAAGACGAACTTCATCTTGGACAGGTTCTCACCTAACAGCGGCGGGTAAATAAATTTTAATGAAAACAACATCAATCTCAATGGCAGTGTATTCAATGTCTTATTTTAAGCTTCCGGCACAAGTAATTGGAGACATTACTTATGTCATGTGCAAGCTTTGGTGGCAGAAGAAGGCTGAATCAAAAGGTATTTCCTGGGTTTCTTGGGAGAAACTTGGCTTACTGAAATCTAGAGGTGAAATATGTTTCAGATATTTGTTCAAATTTAATGATTCTCTTCTAGCCAAACAAGCTTGGCGATTACTTAAGCATCCTAGCTCGCTATTTTCCCGATTATTTAAGGCTAAATACTACAAGGATGGTAACATTCTGGAGGCTAAATCTCAAAAGCTTCAGTCATACGGTTGGTCGTCCATTCTGGTGGGGCTTGAACTCCTAAAGAAAGGTATTAAACACAATGTTTGCACGGGTGGCAACATTAACATCTACACGGATAACTGGCTCCCATCTTCTCCTCCAAAACCAGCCACTCCTACAGGTGTTGTAGCAACCAAACCGTCTGAATCCCTGGATATTAAGCCCTAAGAAAGGGGCCATATAAAATTACATGAACTTATATAAACAACAAAAGGAAAAGAGTATTACATGAATTTATATAAACAAAAGGAAAAGAGTTGAACTCTCGATTTAGTGTCAATTGGACCAAGAACTAATTATTGTTTTTTCAATATTTGCTTAAGAAAACATATTATATTAATTTATGTTTGTTGCTTTCATTACAAATTTATATGATAGCAACTATCCATTTAAGCTCACTGCTATATATACAAAACAAAGAAATGCAACGCTTAAACCACATGTCACTAGGAAGATGATGCCTGAATTTTTCTCAATTGTAGCAACAACATCGAATAGGATCTTTGGGTTTTTTGTTTGCACAATCTCCATGTATATACCCCGCTTCAGTACAGTCCACAAAGCAATTGTACGATTCATATACTCCGTCGACACACAATGTATTGCAATGATCATAGTTGAATTTAATCTCTGCACCTACACAAACCCACAAAAAATTTATGCAGTATATTTATAATTACATAAGTATAAGATGACAAAAAAAAATATAAGTTATAACATGTTACAAGGGTAGCTTTTTGTCGAAGGTTTTAAATACATTTCAGCATCTATACATATATATATATATGATTTTAGGACAGAATATAACCAAAACAAAAACAAATTTTAAATTATACCTGAAATCAAAACTATTTCGTTAGACAACGAAATTGCTAGTATGAAAACGAAAAAAGGTATCATAGTTCTTTTTGCTATATCCATAATTTAATTTTTATTATGTCAATTGGAAAAAATGATGTTAAAATTTAGACCTCGAAAATTATCCATATATATAGATATCACTGTCTTGGAAAATGTCAAATTTAGATAGTTCATTTTATTTTACAATTAATTGTTTTTCCATTTATGCTACTCAAACATTATTTTAAAGAAAATATTTGAACATATCCTTTGAATCATGACTTAGTGACACATTTATATAATCATATAAAAATTAATTGTAAATGATATGATGCTAAAAATATATTAATATTTATTAAAAATTAATATACATCAAATGAAAAAACTATGCTTGGATCCTTATTGATCGAGATATTGTTTTTAAAATCATGTAAAATAAAATTAAAATCATGTAAAACAAAATTTAGTGAATCCTAATAACTAATTGGGTCCAGTTTCTACTATAATTTACATATTTAACTATTTTAAAATTTATATTATAGTTAGAGATTAAAAAGTGTTTTAAAAATAATTATACACTGTATTTAATAGGTTAATATGGCAAAAACAAGTATGCAAATCTATGGAATTTTATCACGACTAGGCTAATACCGGCTTCTACATGCGGTTTTCTTTTTTATTTTATTTTTTGGAACATTAAAACAATAATTTTCTTAGATATAACATACTAAATACTTTTTATATAGAAACTAATTTGTTGTGCTCATTACTTTGTAAACATATAAACTACTAAATTATGTTTCTTATTATCAATAATTTGTAAATGTATCAAAATTCAATTTATGTTGTCAATTATAAGCGTAGAAATTAACAATAAGTATGATTGACTTTACAGATATATATAGCAAATACATAAGGGAGACTAGAGTAATTACAATTACTAATCTATCCTTAATACAATATATCTACAATTCAAATTCATTAAAAATACACACATGTTTTGTTAGTGAAACAGTGTTCTAGTCTCTTTTGTTGAAGAGTCGATACAGACATTAAGAATCTTAGCACGGATATAAACTTGGAGTACTGTAATACTATCATGCACCAGAAAGACGAAAACTACTAAATAACTGTTAAAATAAAAACACACACATATACATATATATAACCTTCTGAACATTACAAATTTCTATTTTTGGTGTGAGGAAAAAAGATATACATATATTAATGGTTAACTACAGCAAATATAAAGTTTTTTATGATATGATAACCTACTATTACAAATTTATTATACTTTGGACGAACTAATTATATGGCTTTTATATCGTATATTCTAAAGAAAATACAATGAAAGTTTATGCAGAGAGATGCATCTAACGTCACAAGATGCTACAACACTCATTGCGGTGGATTTGTGCAGACCAACAGGAGAATCGCTTTTGAAGCCGCCATCACTCGCACCTCTACATTTGGAGACCCTCAAGTTGCCATTACGATTCAGATTTGGAAAGTAAGGATAAAAACATTTATTTTAATTTTATTGTCTTCTTTTTGGGTTACATATGTTTGCTAACCAGATAAATAAAAATTGCAGGATCAGTTTTCCTGGAACTGGTGGTTGGGCCTCAGCCGCAACATCGAGCTGGTCGGCCGCAATTTTTACGAGCCTATCTGATCACACACAAATTTTAGAATGGGGTGGCAAAGTTTTATCCCGAAACATTTCTAGCACAAACACGATAGTTCAGATGGGTTCACGAGAATTCACTAAAAAGGGCTTCAGAAAAACCGCTTATGTATGCGATCTCCTAGTTGCCGAGGAGAACCACACTTTGCTTTCGGTCCAAGAATTTGGGGTTCGAGCAGATTTCCCAAAGTATTATACAATGAAAAAGTCGTACACTAGATAATGTGAGAATCACTTCTATTACGGCGGACCAGGGCCTACACATTCAGGGGCGGTATGTTTTGCATTTTTCGTGTGTGTTTAGTTTTCTTTTGGCTTGTTCGTTACTTTAATTTTATTGTGTTTTGCATTTTTCATGTGTATTTAATTTTTGAGTGTAATTAGTTTCTTTTGGTAAAATGTTGTGTTCAATACTTATAAAACTAATTGATGTTGTTTTTAGGAAAAATAAAGAGAAAATAAAGGGAAAATAAAGAAAAAATAAAGGAAAAAGGAAAAAAAAAAAAAAAAAAAAAAAAATTTAATTGAATTGTTTAACATATCATATTATATATTATATAATATAAAAATTATCAGAAATGAAAGTAAAATTTGACAAAATCTTTTAAATTTATATCATATCATACTAGCAACACAATCACTTTAGGCTGCTATCAGTTCTACATCCACATTTGGAGGCACCCAACTTGATATTACAATTCAAGTTTGGAAGGTTAGACAAATCATAAACATGTATATTATTTTCTTTTCTTTTCTATAATATATTACTTTTAAAAATATACATAACTAAATACATGATCACATTTCCGAAAATTGGTGTTTGGATTTGGGTCTTGATACTATACTGGTTGGGTATTGGCCATCGGTTATTTTCACCCTTTTATCATATCATGCAACAATGGTTCATTGGGGCGGAGAAGTTCTGTATCAAAACATCTCTCGCATGAACACAATAACCCAAATGGGTTCGAGGGAATTTGCAGAGAGAGGCTTTGGAAGAGCTGTTTATTTATGCAACCTAAAAGTAGCCCAGTACAACGACACTTTATTGCCAGTTTAAAATTTATACACACAAATGACCAGCCCAAAACACTATACTATTAAGAAACAGAACAACATAGAATGCGGACATCACTTTCATTTTGGTGGACCTGGGCCTCAATGTTAAGGAGTTGTTCGGGGACATTCACTTTGATTTGCTGTTTTTAGTTTTTATTTAATAAAAGTTGTGTGTTTACTGTTTAGTAAAAAACTCAGTTTGTATGAACATAATCTATAGAAACCTGTTATTGATTGAATGTGATATTTATTTTAAATATTTTCGGCAAAAATACAAAACTGTAATAGATGTAACATACCTTCATAAAAAAAAATATTTACTTATAATCATTCAAGTAAACTGCGAACCATCACTTATAAATTTGACTCAATACATGAGTAGAATCGATATTTAATATTAAGTTTGACTAATAATACTTTTATAATGACACCATTTTGTTTATGTTTTGAATCTTTTTTCTTCTAATATACAAATGAATGCTAAATTTCTCATATACATAGTCTTATCTCTTTAAAGAAAAGTGTAAAGTTGTTGAAATATCTTTTCCACAATTGATATCGTGACCGCACTGTTTGTGGACTCTTTTGTGGTGCTAGAAAACTTCTAAGAATAGTAATGGTGTGTTTGTTCTTGTCGATTGGTAGCGCTTATGAATTCCATTTCATGTAGTACGTCTAGATTACACGTGATAAATTTGGAGCAACAACTAATTAGTGTTTTTTAAATATTTGCTTAAGAAAATATATTATATTAATTTATGTTTATTGCATTCACTACAAATTAATATGATACAATTTGCCATTTAAGCTCATTGATATATATACAAATTATAGAAATGCAACGCTTGAATCACATGTCACTGGGGAGATGATGCATGAATTTTTCTCATTTATAGCAACAACATCGAATATGATTTGTGGGATTTTTGTTTGCACAATCTCCATGTATATACCCCGCTTCAGTACAGTCCACAAAGCTATTGTACAATCCATATACTCTATCGATCTACAATGTATTGCAATGGTCATAGTTGAATTTATTAATCTATGCACCTAAAAACCCACAAATAAAATATAAAATATATGCAGTATAATTACAATTATATAAGTATATAACATGTTAAAACGATAGGTCGAAGCTTTTTAATACATTTCAATATTTATACATACCATTTTATGATGGAATAAAACAAAAGCAAAAATTTAAATTATACCGAAACCAAATTAACTATTTCGTTAGACGACAAAATTGCTAATATGAAAACAAGAAAAAATATCATAGTTCTTTTGAGATATCCATAATTTAGTTTGTATTATCTCAATTGAAAAAAAAAAGATGATGCTAATATTTTAGACCCAAAAGAATTATCCATACACATATTTATTGTAACACCCGTCTCCCGGCATAACCGGAGACGCGGCATTAGAACGCCCGTTGAACCGAACATGGTCCAACCGGGACGCCGACTCAACTTGTCCCAGGACCCAGCGCTTCCTTCGTATTCAAGTCCACCAATCACGTCACACTCGATCGATCAATCCTTCATCCGGACCTGCGAGAGAAAAGAAGGGAAACGGAAAAGGAGGCCTGAGTAATTGTTTCAAACACAATCACCCAGTGAGGACGGACTTAGGGAGTCCGCTATCCCGCTTACACCACACAACTACGGATCACAAGTCCTAAGCTAATATCACCTTGAAAACAGGCCCGAAGGCTTTCACCACCCAAACTACATCCACTCGCGCTTTCGCACTCGCGAACCCCTACTCTGGCCCGAAGGCACACGCAACCGGCCCACCCGGTATCTCTGGGCCTTACGGCCATTTCACCACGGGGAGGCTCGCCAACACCTCCCATCCGACGATTTAAAGGGCGCGTACCAAAACTCGTTATACGCGCCCTGCCACGAAACACCCTTTCGGGGGCCCTACCACAACTACCAATCATATCCATCACACACAAACAACGTTTTCAGGCTCAGCGATATCCTAGCAGTTCTATGTTCCACAATCAATCACGCGTATCTCTAGCCTACACTACCTAGGAAAGACGACATTAACAAGGGACTATCGCCCGGAATTGAATAGAGTAAGGGAGATCACGACCGGTCCTCACCTTAGCCAAAAAAGAGGGCAAACCGGTAATTTAGAAGCTTCCTCAGCCCGAACGGACATCGGATCTGGATAAAAGACGAGAAAACGAGTGGGATAGGCTTTCGTTTCGTTTGAATCGGGTTTAGGACGGTCAAGTTATGGCCCACAAAGTTTGGTTGACTAAAAGTCAACGGTCAGGTCCAAGTCAACCGGTTGACCCGGTCAACCCAGACCCAGACCCAAGCCCAGACTGAACCAGGCCCATTTGCCATAACCGGCCCAATTCCTAAACTAGACCCTAACCGAAACTAAACCGAGCGAAATCGAATTGAACCAGAAAGTTAAAGGAAATCGGACTAACCAGAAATTAGAAGCTGAAAGGGGAATTGAACCAGACTGGTTAACCCGAACCGAACCGGTCAACGCCTGACCCGATCAACCCAACCGACCCGACCCGGTCAACCGAGTTGACTCGGTCGCCGACCGAGTTGACCCGGCGGCGGTCCGGCGGCTCTCCGGTGGCCCTCCGGCGGTGGAGCTCCGACGACTGTCGGTTCTCCGGTCACGAGCTCTGCTCGAATTTTTGGAATGGTGTGAGAAATGAGGAGCCCCTCTCCTCCTTTTATAGGAAAAAGAACTAGGGCTTCAATGAGTTGGGCTTTTGGGCTTTGGGCTTAAAATAGAAAAGGAAAGGATATTAATGAGAGAATAATGGAAAAGAAAGGTGGATTTGGGCTAGGTTTTTGGGCTTTTCTTTCTTTTTAGACAAAAATTTTGGGCCAGAGGTATAGGTATGTTACAATTCTCCCCCCCCCTTGAAAAGAATTCGTCCCGAATTCCGTGGCGGGAGTTCCCCACTGCAACTCTTTACCAACCACACTACGCAAACTTCACTGAACCGAAACAGACTTGATTGCTCACTTGCTTGAAAGGAACTTGGCCTTGAATCCTGCAGACTGCTTCTCCCCCCCTTATTTACAGCCACGCTCTGAAGTGTCCTTCTTCTTGGTGCCGATCCCACAGTAGCTCCCAGAATGCAATACAAACGCCACATGCTACCGCCCATGTCCATTAGGGTCGGTCTCCAACGTTTAGAAATAACACTCATCCCTCGAGTGGTTCTAAGTCTTGAATTCGATGCCCCGCTTCCAATCCCATTCTCCTCAACGGTTTCCATTACCGTGCCACAGTACATCATCCACTTCCAAATGGATTCTCTATGACGGTTTTCCATTACCGTGCACTATGACGTTGACTGTCGCCCAAGCAAACATCCTTGCTAACCTCTGTGACCGGTGCAGCTAACCATGTCCATTATGGCTATCTGGCTGGTGGGGAACGACCCACTGAACTCCTGGCTTGCTCCAATTCCACGCTTCCGCTGCGCACTCTGATATCCAAACCGGCCCAATATGAATTCCAGCTCAAGGTTTCCTACCTTGTGATCCAGGTGTAGTGCTTTCCAAACTCCATCCTTTGGGTTTCCTTCCCCATTAGACTTGCGCTCCTTTGCTATTCCTTGCAGCTTCCTGCCAATCCTCCATAGTGTTTTCCTGACACTCTTCCGTTGGATTTCCAATTCCAATATACAGCTTTGTCCACTTGAGCTTGCAATTGCAGATTCTAGTTTGCCACGCAATTCCAAATGCCACAATGCCACTTCCCAAAACGCTTCTGTGATCTTCTTTCCATCTTGAGGAACTCCATTAGCTGCTCCAGTAATCCACAACGACTCCAGGGCAAGTCGTTTCCTTTCCGGTCCCACCATTGTATCTTGAGCCTGCCATTCCTTGAAGATCTTCTCCAGCTTCCAGCTTGGTCAATCTTCAACGAGCCCCATAACTCATTGAAGTTAACGTCACAAACCGATTCCAAGATTCCCTACTTAGAACAGATTTGGGTAGCCTCCTGCTGCTCCTTGTGATCCAAGCAACTCAAGCAACTCCTGACGCTTAATCCAGTCGAAACACCGCCACTTCCAAATGGCCTCCTTGCAATCCGGTCTTTCCATCGACCTCTTGCTGTTGGAAATGTGTCCAGTAATCTCGGTACTGTCTCTAGAAAGTAAGAGTATGTCAAAGATCAGACATAAGTCATATAATACTGGGGGTCATGATGGCTTGCTAGAGTCCGCTCATGATCTATAAGTCTTGGACTTATTGCCTTTATTGTATGATCCCATATGGGTCACACGCCTAAGCTAACAGGAAATCGTGTAGGAACGGTTTAGCAGGAGTATGGTAAAAGTGCTAGGCATTTACTATACTTAGAGAGAATAAAAGGTTTAGCCAATGTGCATCGATCGATGCACAAGGTGCAACGATCGATGCAGTGCGCAAACACCGACGAGTTAATTGGTATTTGGGCCAAATGGCCCAAACGGAACCGAACGAGTTTTATGAATAAAACTCGAGTTCAGAACCAAATTAACCCTAACTTGAGCCGTCATCTCTCTCTCTCCCCTGCGCCGGTTTCTCCCAGTGGCCTAGCAGCCTGCTTCCTGATTGGTGTGCGTGTGTGAACCTCTGGAGGAGTTATCACTCGGTGGCTCTCTGATCTCTGGCCTGTTCTTCCTTTCCGCTGCACAAAACAGGTAAAAGGTGAGATCTACTTATGTCTCTATTCAAGAGAACCTAGATCTGGCATGTTTAGGATCAAGTAATCTGATGAATTGAATCAGGATTAATAACGAAAGATCCTTCAGTGGTATCAGAGCCATTGGTTCTGGTTCTTCTTGTTTAGATTCATGTTTAGGATTGTTTAAAGAGGTGTTTTTGAATCAATCTACTGATAAGATTAAAACACTTAAGAAACAAGAATTGAATCCTAAACAAACAGTTGTAAAATCGCATGACCAAACTATATTGATTTGGTATGTGATCTAAACTGATTTTGCATCGACTGAGATCGCATTGCATCGATCGATGCAATGCAAGGATCGATCGTTGCAGTCGCGAGAGATTGACTGCGATCGCACGGATCGATCAAACGATCGCGTGGATCTCGCGAGAATCTCTCGGCCAAATCTGATAACCGTTCGTGCACGCGTGAGAGCATCGATCGATGCAGGATCGATGCACGAACGATGCAGGTTCGATGTTGGTGCATCGACCGATGCGGTTGGTGCATCGATCGACACGGTTAGGTTTTTGGCTCGGTTCCGTGCATGCGTGAGAGCATCGATCGATGCAGGATCGATGCACGATCGATGCAGGAACGATACTAAGAGCATCGACCGATGTGGTTGATGGATCGATCGATGCGTTTGGTTCATCAATCGACATGGTTGGTTTAAGGCTCGGTTTAATAATCTTATTAAAATTATAATCGTTGCGGTTTAATAAACAGATTTAATAATTTTATTAAATCTGGTTAAACCGGGATAAGAAATCCAATGTCGAAAGAAATATTGGATTTAGTGCCTAAACCAGGAATTTCTAATTTGATTTGGTTGGACCAAATAAATTGAGAAATTCCGGTTTAGTAAATAACCGGTTGACAATTGTGGTCATCGTAGTAATTGAAACTTGGCTAGACCAGTTTTAATGAACCAGACCGGTTATGTCAAATAATTGGACAATTGGGTCATGTCTTGGACATGGACCAATTCTTGGGCCTCGGGCCAAGAAGTTAAAACAATTGGGCCAATTATTTGAGTCTTTCTTCAGATAAATTTAAAATTTATTTTATAATATTATAAAGTCGATTTTAAATTAAAGTTTCCGAAATTTTATAATTAGAAAGTTTCTTAAAATAGAAGTTTCTGCATTTGCGGGTTTTGGATTTTAAAGAAATTTCTAAAGTTAGAAAGTTTCCGGTTTTAGAAAGTTTCCAATTTTAGAAAGTTTCCCGAAATAGTAATTTTCTATGTTGGGAATGATTTTAATAAACCTACGAACCTCAAAAAATATCAAGCGTTGGATGTCTTGTCCAGGCTATGTCAGCTGTCAAAGCCCATTCAATTGCATTCATGGCCTTACAGTGTGAGGATGTCTGTTTTTGCGTGAGTAAGACGGTTTGTGATTCATAAATGTCATTGGGAGTCCCAGACATTAATGATTACGTGACTGTATAGTCTGGTTTTCTTGACTAGGCCATCGGGAGTCCCGGGCCTTGAGACATCAGAGTGTATTGGGCCTCGGGCCCAGATTCACAACCAAGAGTTATATCACGGATATAATTAGCCGATTCAGGGCTTACCGATATAAGCTAAGGTTGGGTGACGGCCAGTGGCCCACTTTAATCTTAGTTATATGTGGATCTTGGAATCATTATATTCTATTGAGGGTAACTTATGTTATTGAATATAATGCGTGATTAATCATATTAATTTTAATACGAGATTAATCATATTGAACATATTAACTAAAATCCTTTTATCTTAAATTTTCAGTTATGACTAGCACAAACAATCAAAATACTTTCTCGATCCGGTCTATCCTTGGGATGGACAAGCTGAACGGATCAAATTTCTTGACTTGGTCGCGGAACCTGAGGCTAGTCCTCAGACAGGAGAGAAAGGACTATGTTCTTGAGAGAGCTCTCCCCGTGAGAATCGGGTCCAATGCTTCTCATGCAGTATATGATGCTTGGAATAAGCATTATAATGATGCGGTAGATGTGCGTGGTCTGATATTGGCTACCATGGACTCAGACTTGCGGGAGCAATATGAGAACATGGAGTCGCCATTAGAGATGATCAGCAGCCTGAAATTGAAATTTCAGGAGCAGATACGAGTGGAGAGATACCAGTTGGTTAAGTCTCTCACTAGCTGCAAGCTACCAAATGATCATCCAGTGAGTCCTCATGTCAGTAAAATGATGGGTTACATTGATAACCTGAGGAAACTGGATTATCCAGTTAGCCAAGAGATGGCAACTGAAATCATTCTGCAGTCACTGCCGTCAAGCTATGATAAGTTCAGAAAGAACTATATCAAGAAAGGCTTAACGAAGACGCTGACTGAACTGCATGATATGCTCAAGACAGTTGAGCCAAACGTGAAGAGTACCCTGAACAATCTCATGAATGAGAAGGGTAGGTTTACTAAACCTAATGCTGACAAGGGTGAAGACAAAGTTGTCCAGATTTTGAATCATGGCAAGCGTGTGTCTTCTGAGCCCGAGTCAGATACCTCTTACGTTGGTAAGTGCTGCTACTGTAAGGAGACAGGGCATTGGAAGAGAGATTGCATTAAATTCATGGAAGATGATGAGGAATTGAAGTTGATGTATGAGACTACTTCCTCAGGTATTCATGTTATTACTTCAAGTTCTACCTTAAAGGTATTGAATACTGGTTGTGGCACTGATATTTGTGATAATATGCAGAGCCTAAGCAACAGTAGAACGTCCTTAAAGGTATTGGTTACTGGTTGTGGCACTGATATTCGTGATAATATGCAGAGCCTAAGCAACAGTAGAACGTTGAAGGAAGGGCAAGTGAAACTACATGTCTGGAAGGAGCTTGGGATGCTGCCTCAGCTGTAGGGTTTTCACTTATAGATCCCTTTTAGGCTTGGTTTTGTATTAAGTAATTGCTACAATGTATCTGCTTTAAGCAGAATTGTCTTTCATTTTCTTGTAAGAATTTGAATGTTTTTCATTTTGATAAAAGACAAGTTTTGTTCTTTTGATCTTAATGAAATATTAATTGTAGCACCCTATTCCTGGAATGGGTTTTATATCTTAAACCAAAGAGTGCCTAAATGTAACATAAATACCGAATTGGTTTAAATCTAATGAATTAAACCTGATTTTTCTTGGCATAAAAGTTTTGGTCACATAGAGTAAGTCGGATTCAGAAATCCCATAGTTATGGACTGTTGGGCTCATTTGATAAGATATCTTATGAGACTTGAATTCTGTTTACTGGACCAAAAGGAAAAGGGCCTATCTTAGCCGAGCTAGAGAAAGGCCCAAAGGCTTATTGGACCTGGAACATACTGATGTATGTGTTGGAATTGTGTCCAGTAATCTCGGTACTGTCTCTAGAAAGTAAGAGTATGTCAATGATCAGACATAAGTCATATAATGCTGGGGGGTCATGATGGCTTGCTAGAGTCCGCTCATGATCTATAAGTCTTGGACTTATTGCCTTTATTATATGATCCCATATGGGTCACACGCCTAAGCTAACGGGAAAATACGAAGGAACGGTTTAGCAGAGGTACGGTAAAAGTGCTAGGCATTTACGGTACTTGGAGAGACTAAAGGGCCTGATTAAATCCAAGGGATTTAATCAGAACTGAGAATTGGGCCCAAAAGCCCATGAGAACTAAAGGGAGTTTTAATGAATAAAACTTGACCTAAAGTTCTCTAATTTTCTCAGCTGATTTGAGCCTCCCTCCTCTCTTCCTGCGCCTCCTCTCCTGCTTGGTCTAGCAGCCATTTCCTTGTGAAGCGTGTGTGAGCCTTTGGAGGATTCATCCCTCGGTGTATCTCTCTGATCTGACCTGTTCTATTCCTTCCGCTGCAACAAACAGGTAAAAGGTGAGATCATCTAATGTTTCTATTCAAGAGAACCTAGATCCATGTTTAGGACTGTTAATCTGATGAACTGAATCAGGATTAATCAACTAAACAATTCCTACAGTGGTATCAGAGCCATTGGTTCTTAGGATTTCTTGTTTTAGATTCATGTTTAGGATGTTTAATCTGTTTAGAAGTGTTTTGAATCCATTACTGATAAGAAAAACACTTAAGAATCAGAATTGAAATCTAAACACATAAATCGGATCACAAACAAGCTATATGACTTGTTGTTGTGATCGGCTGGCGAGTTTGATGCATGGATCGATCCATGATCGATCGCATGGTCGACCGAGAGCCAACGTGAGAGCTGCAGCCGGACGGATTGATCGAGCGGATCGGATCATGCGATCGCGATCGTTTCTCGTTCGACCCGGCATCCCGATCGTCTCCTGCTTGGCATGGAACGATCGCGGCTCTCCCGCATGACCCGAGCTGTCCCGTGCACCGTACCTGTCCCGTCCCGTCCTCCACGCTGTCTTGATCTCGGATCATCACGAGCGGCTGGTCGAGAGTGATGGGGTAGCTAGGTCACGGCCGAGACCAATTCGTTTCGGTTCGTGACCAATTCGGTTCGGTTCGGTTCAATAATTTTAATTAAAATTGATTCGTTCTGGTTTAATAAACAGATTTAATAAGTTTATTAAGTCTGGTTAAACCAGGATAAGAAATCCAATGTCGAAAGAAATATTGGATTTAGTGCCTAAACCAGGAATTTCTAATTTGATTTGGTTGGACCAAATAAATTGAGAAAATCCGGTTTAGTAAATAACCGGTTGACAATTGTGGTCATCGTAGTAATTAAAATTTGGTTAGACCAATTTTAATGAACCAGACCGGTTATGTCATTTAATTGGACAATTGGGTCATGTCTTGGACATGGACCAGTTCTTGGGCCTCGGGCCAAGAAGTTAAAACAATTGGGCCAATTATTTGAGTCTTTCTTCAGATTAATTTAAAATTTATTTTATAAAATTATAAAGTCGATTTTAAATTAAAGTTTCCGAAATTTTGAAATTAGAAAGTTTCTTAAAATAGAAGTTTCTGAATTTGCGGGTTTTGGATTTTTAAGAAATTTCTAAAGTTAGAAAGTTTCCGGTTTTAGAAAGTTTCCAATTTTAGAAAGTTTCCAAAAATAGTAGGTTTCCATAAATAGAAAGTTTCCCGAAATAGTAACCTTCTATTTTGGGAATGAATTTTAATAAACCTACGAACCTCAAACAATATCAAGCGTTGGATGTCTTGTCCAGACTATGTCAGCTGTCAAAGCCCATTCAATTGCATTCATGGCCTTACAGTGTGAGGATGTCTGCTTTTGCGTGGGTAAGACGGTTTGTGATTCATAAATGTCATTGGGAGTCCCAGACATTAATGATTACATGACTGTATAGTCTGGTTTTCTTGACTGGGCCATCGGGAGTCCCGGGCCTTGAGACATCAGAGTGAATTGGGCCTCGGGCCCAGATTCACAACCAAGAATTATATCACGGATATAATTAGCCGACATAGGGCTTACCGATATAAGCTAAAATTGGGTGACGGCCAGTGGCCCACTTTAATCTTAGTTATATGTGGATCTTGGAATCATTATATTCTATTGAGGGTAACTTATGTTATTGAATATAATGCATGATTAATCATATTATATTTTAATACGAGATTAATCATATTGAACATATTAACTAAAATCCTTTTATCTTAATTTTCAGTTATGACTAGCACAAACAATCAAAACACTTTCTCGATCCGGTCTGTCCTTGAGATGGACAAGCTGAACGGATCAAATTTCTTGACTTGGTCGCGGAATCTGAGGCTAGTCCTCAGGTAGGAGAGAAAGGACTATGTTCTTGAGAGAGCTCTCCCCGTGAGAATCGGGCCCAATGCTTCTCATGCAGTATATGATGCTTGGAATAAGCATTATAATGATGCGGTAGATGTGCGTGGTCAGATATTGGCTACCATAGACTCAGACTTGCGGAAGCAATATGAGAACATGGAGTCGCCAATAGAGATGATCAGCAGCCTGAAATTGAAATTTCAGGAGCAGATAAGAGTGGAGAGATACCAGTTGGTTAAATCTCTCACTAGCTGCAAGCTACCAAATGATCATCCAGTGAGTCCTCATGTCAGTAAAATGATGGGTTACATTGATAACCTGAGGAAACTGGATTATCCAGTAAGCCAAGAATTGGCAACTGAGATCATTCTGCAGTCACTGCCGTCAAGCTATGATAAGTTCAGAAGGAACTATATCAAGAAAGGCTTAACGAAGACGCTGACTGAACTGCATGATATGCTCAAGACAGTTGAGCCAAACGTGAAGAGTACCCTGTACAATCTCATGAATGAGAAGGGTAGGTTTACGAAAACCTAATGCTGAGAAGGGTGAAGACAAAGTTGTCCAGATTTTGAATCATGGCAAGCGTGTGTCTTCTGAGCCCGAGTCAGATACCTCTTACGTTGGTAAGTGCTGCTACTGTAAGGAGACAGGGCATTGGAAGAGAGATTGCATTAAATTCATGGAAGATAATGAGGAGTTAAAGTCGATGTATGCGACTACTTCCTCAGGTATTCATGTTATTACTTCAAGTTCTACCTTAAAGGTATTGGATACTGGTTGTGGCACCGATATTTGTGATAATATGCAGAGCTTAAGCAACAGTAGAACGTTGAAGGAAGGGCAAGTGAAACTACATGTCTGGAAGGAGCTTGGGATGCTGCCTCAGTCGTAGGGTTTTTCACTTATAGATCCCTTTGAGGCTTGGTTTTGTATTAAGTAATTGCTACAATGTACCTGCTTTAAGCAGAGTTGTCTTTCATTTTCTTGTAAGAATTTGAATGTTTTTCATTTTGATAAAAGACAAGTTTTGTTCTTTTGATCTTAATGAAATATTAATTGTAGCACCCTATTCATGGAATGGGTTTTATATCTTAAACCAAAGAGTGCCTAAATGTAACATAAATACCGAATTGGTTTAAATCTGATGAATTAAACCTGATTTTTCTTGGCATAAAGTCTTGGTCACATAGAGTAAGTCGGATTCAGAAATCCCATAGTCATGGACGTTTGGGCTCATTTGATAAAATATCTTATGAGACTTGAATTCTGTTTACTAGACCAAAAGATAAAGGGCCTATCTTAGCCGAGCTAGAGAAAAGCCCAAAGGCTTATTGGACCTGGAACATACTCATGTATATGGCCCAATGAGCAGTAATGCCAGAGAAAATCTCCTGTACTTCATTGTCTCTACTGATTACTTCAGTGAGTGTGACTGTGTTCATTTGATGAGACACAAGTCGGAATTCTTTGACATGGTCAAAAGAGTTACAGAATGAAGTATAGGATCTGAATGACAAAAGTATTAAGACTCTGGATTAAATCACGAGTGAGAATACTTAAGTCATTGATTGTGTGATCATCTTAATGAGTGTGAAATCGTTTCACAGCTCATTTTCTCCTGAAAACCTGAAGGTGTTTCTGTGAGAAAGAATCAGATCTTATTAGAAATGATTAAAGATGAGTCACACGAATCTTCCATGATATTATTTAAGAATAACGCTCTAAAATATCTAAGTTTACGCTGAAATAGTTCCACAAGTATCGGTTGAAAGACACCACGTTAATGTGGATTGGAATCGATCCAAATTTGTCTTTACTGAGTATTTGTACTTGTGCTACTTCGCTGGTTGTCCTAGAGAAACTAAGGCTTGTTACTTTTACGTCCAATCTGTTTTCTAAGAAGGGAAGTTATTTTCCAAGAAGAACAGTGGGAGTAAAAGCTTAACTCGAAGTTTTCTTAGGGAAACCAAGGCTCCGTACTTTTACGACCATTCTGTTTTCTAAGAAGGAAATTACTTTCCAAGAAGAGCAGTGGGAGTAAAAAGTATTTTTACGACCATTCTGTTTTCTAAGAAGGGAAGTTACTTTCCAAAGAAGAACAGTGGGAGTAAAAGTACAACTCGAAGAAATTCGAGAAATACAGGAGGCTGCTTAACCTATTGAGGGAGAGCAGCGGAAGGATTTACAGATTTCTGTAGAATCTACACCTGTGGAGCCTGAAGTTCGCAGATATGAATCAGTTACTAATCCGAGAGTGATTTCTCGTCATTAGTTGAACCTGATAATCATTGAAAGTTCGCATGATCTGATGATCATTGAAAGCGATGAATCTGCGAAATTCAAAGAAGCGAAAGTAAGCCCGGACTCCGAAAAATTACATTTTATGTAAGTTAGCTTCATCGATCCATTCATGGATGGAAGCAAACATATCGGAGTTGGACTCTTCGTTCTGTTGAAGTAGTCAAGGTTTTGACTTGAACAGGAACGAAGCGGAACTGTGTGTTTACTAATAGATGAGTGGGAGCGATATTGCATTTCTCAAAGTGTATGTCGATGACATACTGATTCTCGGACATAACGTCCCAACGCTGTAGTCGGTAAAGGACTAGCTTGGGAGTTGGTTTAATGATTGACATGGGTAAAGCCACGTAGTTCTTGGATTTTGGATCTAAAGATAGAGATCCAAAAGAACTGATAGGACAAAGTCAGGATTCTTAAATTGACAAAGTCCTACACGTTTTCAGCAATCCAAGAAGGGTTTTATGCAAATGTCACATGGCATTACGTTAAGCAAGAAGCAGTGTCCTACGATAACTGCTGAGCTTAAATGCATGGATGAGATTCCATATGCGTCGGCAATTGGATCTATCATGTATGCCATGAAACGTACTTGTTTTGATGTTGCTTTAATATTAAGCAAGACAAGTAAAGACCAGTCAAATCCAGTAAAGAACACTGGATTGCCGTAAAGAATATTCTAAAGTATTTGAAGAATACTAAGGATAAGTTCTTTAAGTAAAGAAGAAAGTGAGGTGCTACAAGTCGATAGAGTCTAAAAGGCAAGTTTCCAACAGACAAAGATGATTTCCGGTCACAGTCCGGATATGTCTTGTGTTTGTCTGGCGGTGCACGGCACTGTTGCTGACTCCATGACTTAAACTGAATGTTTCGCAGCTTGGGAAGCGGCGAAAGAGGTTGTTTGGAAAGAAGAGTTCGTCACTGAACTTGATGTGATTCCCAGCATAGATGAGACTAGCTGCACATCAGAGGTCCAAACACTTTGAGGATAGGTATAACCTATTCCGTAAGATAAATGACAGAGATGTTAAGTAGATCAGCAAGTTTCAACGAATGAGAACGTTGCTAATCTATTAACGAAGCCACTCCTTAGGCCTAAGCGCGAGTCGCGGACTGTTGCTGTAGGATAAGTGAAATTAAGATGAAGTCTCAATTTCAGTGGGAGTTATTAAAGGGCTTTATTTAGTTATTGGATATGTTCTCAAAATAACATTTAAGATGTTTAATGAAATTATTATTTCAAGATTATTTTAACTGTGATGAAATAATCGTTCCAAAGTGATATAAACCATTTTATAGGTCATCGAAGTAAATGACTTGATCTTGAGTCATCGAAGTCATTTAGCTTGATCATGAGACCCTATATTTGATAGATGTTTTATATCATCCCGTCCCCAGTCGAAGGTTGTTGAAATTGGAACACCAACAACCGTGTGAGACTGGATTGGTACGTGACTTATGACAAAGTCTCAGTGTGTCATAGATGCGCGGCATCAAAGTCAGTACATAGGTGTATGTTTGGGAACATACGACCGGACAAGACCCACTTATAAGAACTCTTCAGGATATTTATATCTGTGTCATAAGAGATTCTTACTACGACTATAGAGTATAGTCCTTAGACCTGAGTTCGCATGCATGTGACTGCACATGGACTGATGCACTTTGATCATTGTCTAACGCTATCGTTCTGCGATAGTTATAAGGACCTTGTTTGGGTGTATTACGAAATGAGTAGTTTACAGTGATGGAACAAGACGGGATTTGTCCCTTCAATATAAATGGAGTGAATATCTCTAGGCCAATCGGAGATTTGAATACTGGAAAATGCATGGCCATGCTCAAACGGACTGTCCCGAGTCGTTTGGATTGTCAGTATCAAATCAGAGTCCGATGAACAAGATTAGGCTTTATAAGGATGACACCAATCTTGCCTTATGACTAATCGAGATATTGTGACAAAAGGATTATGAATACAGAGATTCCAGTACAAGTGGGAGATTGTTGGAATTGTGTCCAGTAATCTCGGTACTGTCTCTAGAAAGTAAGAGTATGTCAATGATCAGACATAAGTCATATAATGCTGGGGGGTCATGATGGCTTGCTAGAGTCCGCTCATGATCTATAAGTCTTGGACTTATTGCCTTTATTATATGATCCCATATGGGTCACACGCCTAAGCTAACGGGAAAATACGAAGGAACGGTTTAGCAGAGGTACGGTAAAAGTGCTAGGCATTTACGGTACTTGGAGAGACTAAAGGGCCTGATTAAATCCAAGGGATTTAATCAGAACTGAGAATTGGGCCCAAAAGCCCATGAGAACTAAAGGGAGTTTTAATGAATAAAACTTGACCTAAAGTTCTCTAATTTTCTCAGCTGATTTGAGCCTCCCTCCTCTCTTCCTGCGCCTCCTCTCCTGCTTGGTCTAGCAGCCATTTCCTTGTGAAGCGTGTGTGAGCCTTTGGAGGATTCATCCCTCGGTGTATCTCTCTGATCTGACCTGTTCTATTCCTTCCGCTGCAACAAACAGGTAAAAGGTGAGATCATCTAATGTTTCTATTCAAGAGAACCTAGATCCATGTTTAGGACTGTTAATCTGATGAACTGAATCAGGATTAATCAACTAAACAATTCCTACAGTATGTGGCCCAATGAGCAGTAATGCCAGAGAAAATTTCCTGTACTTCACTGTCTCTACTGATGAGACACAAGTCGGAATTCTTTGACATGGTCGAAAGAGTTCCAGAATGAAGTATAGGATCTGAGTGACAAAAGTATTAAGACTCTGGATTAAATCACGAGTGAGAATACTTAAGTCATTGATTGTGTGATCATCTTAATGAGTGTGAAATCGTTTCACAACTCATTTCTCTTGAAAAACCTGAAGGTGTTTTCTGTGAGAAAGAATCAGATCTTATTAGAAATGATTAAAGATGAGTCACACGAATCTTCCATGATATTATTTAAGAATAACGCTCTAAAAATCTAAGTTTACGATGAAATAGTTCCACAAATATCAGTTGAAAGACACCACGTTAATGTGGATTGGAATCGATCCAAATTTGTCTTTACTGAGTATTTGTAGTTGTGCTACTTCGCTGGTTGTCCTAGAGAAACTAAGGCTTGTTACTTTTACGTCCAATCTGTTTTCTAAGAAGGGAAGTTATTTTCCAAGAAGAACAGTGGGAGTAAAAGCATAACTCGAAGTTTTCTTAGGGAAACCAAGGCTCGGTACTTTTACGACCATTCTGTTTTCTGAGAAAGGAAGCTACTTTCCAAGAAGAACAGTGGGAGTAAAAGTACAACTCGAAGCAATTCGAGAAATACAGGAGGCTGCTTTACCTATTGAGGGAGAGCAGCGGAAGGATTTACAGTTTTCTGTAGAATCTATACCTGTGAAGCCTGAAGTTCGCAGATATGAATCAGTTACTAATCCGAGAGTGATTTCTCGTCATTAGTTGAACCTGATAATCATTGAAAGTTCGCATGATCTGATGATCATTGAAAGCGATGAATCTGCGAAATTCAAAGAAGCGAAAGTAAGCCCGGACTCCGAAAAATTACATTTCATGTAAGTTAGCTTCATCGATCCATTCATGGATGGAAGCAAACATATCGGAGTTGGAATCTTCGTTCTGTTGAAGAAGTCAAGGTTTTGACTTGAACAGGAACGAAGCGGAACTGTGTGTTTACTAATAGATTAGTGGGAGCGATATTGCATTTCTCAAAGTGTATGTCAATGACATACTGATTCTCGGATATAACGTCCCAAAGCTGTAGTCGGTAAAGGACTAGCTTGGGAGTTGGTTTAATGATTGACATGGGTAAAGCCACGTAGTTCTTGGATTTTGGATCTAAAGATAGAGATCCAAAAGAGCTGATAGGACAAAGTCAGATTCTTAAATTGACAAGGTCCTACACGTTTTGAGCAATCCAAGAAGGGTTTTATGCCAATGTCACATGGCATTAAGTTAAGCAAGATACAGTATCCTACGATAACTGCTGAGCTTAAATGCATGGATGAGATTCCATATGCGTCGGCAATTGGATCTATCATGTATGCCATGAAACGTACTTGTTTGATGTTGCTTTAATTTTAAGCAAGACAAGTAAAGACCAGTCAAATCCAGCAAAGAATCAAGTTTCCTAAAGTATGTCCTAAAGTATTTGAGGAATACTAAGGATAAGTTCTTGATTTACGGAGAAAGTGATGTGCTACAAGTCAGCAGAGTCTGAAAAGCAAGTCTCCAACAGACAAAGATGATTTCCGGTCACAGTCCGGTTATATCTTGTGTTTGTTTGGCGGTGCACGGCACTGTTGCTGACTCCATGACTTAAACTGAACATGTCGCAGCTTGGAAAGCGGCGAAAGAGGTTGTTTGGAAAGAAGAGTTCGTCAATGAACTTGATGTGATTCCCAGCATAGATGAGACTAGCTGCACATCAGAGGTCCAAACACCTTGAGATAAATGACAGAGATGTTAAGTAGATCAGCAAGTTTCAACAAATGAGAACGTTGCTAATCTATTAACGAAGCCACTCCTTAGCCCTAAGCACGAGTCACGGACTGTAGCTGTAGGATAAGTGAAGTTAAGATGTAGTCTTAATTTCAGTGGGAGTTAGTAAAGGGCTTTATTTAGTTATTGATATGTTCTGTTTGATAATGAAATTATTGTTTCAAGATTATTTTAACTGTGATGAAATAATCGTTCCAAAATGATATGAACCATTTTATAGGTCATCGAAGTAAATGACTTGATCTTGAGTCATCGAAGTCATTTAGCTTGATCATGAGACCCTATATTTGATAGATGTTTTATATCATCCTGTCCCTAGTCAAAGGTTGTTGAAATTGGAACACCAACAACCGTGTGAGACTGGATTGGTACGTGACTTATGACAAAGTCTCAGTGTGTCATAGATGCTCGGCATCAAAGTCAGTACATAGGTGTATGTTGGGGAACATACGACCGGACAAGACCCGCTTATAAGAACTCTTCAGGATATTTATATCTGTGTCATAAGAGATTCTTACTACGACTATAGAGTATAGTCCTTAGACCTGAGTTCGCATGCATGTGACTGCACATGGACTGATGCACTTTGATCATTGTCTAACGCTATCGTTCTGCGATAGTTATAAGGACCTTGTTTGGGTACATTGTGAAGTGAGTAGTTTACAGTGATGGAACAAGACGGGATTTGTCCCTCCAATATAAATGGAGTGAATATCTCTAGGCCAATCGGAGATTTGAATACTGGAAAATGCATGGCCATGCTCAAACGGACTTTCCCGAGTCGTTTGGATTGTCAGTATCAAATCAGAGTCCGATGAACAAGATTAGGCTTTATAAGGATGACACCAATCTTGCCTTATGACTAATCGAGATATTGAGACAAAAGGATTATGAATACAGAGATTCCAGTACAAGTGGGAGATTGTTGGAAATGTGTCCAGTAATCTCGGTACTGTCTCTAGAAAGTAAGAGTATGTCAAAGATCAGACATAAGTCATATAATACTGGGGGTCATGATGGCTTGCTAGAGTCCGCTCATGATCTATAAGTCTTGGACTTATTGCCTTTATTGTATGATCCCATATGGGTCACACGCCTAAGCTAACAGGAAATCGTGTAGGAACGGTTTAGCAGGAGTATGGTAAAAGTGCTAGGCATTTACTATACTTAGAGAGAATAAAAGGTTTAGCCAATGTGCATCGATCGATGCACAAGGTGCAACGATCGATGCAGTGCGCAAACACCGACGAGTTAATTGGTATTTGGGCCAAATGGCCCAAACGGAACCGAACGAGTTTTATGAATAAAACTCGAGTTCAGAACCAAATTAACCCTAACTTGAGCCGTCATCTCTCTCTCTCCCCTGCGCCGGTTTCTCCCAGTGGCCTAGCAGCCTGCTTCCTGATTGGTGTGCGTGTGTGAACCTCTGGAGGAGTTATCACTCGGTGGCTCTCTGATCTCTGGCCTGTTCTTCCTTTCCGCTGCACAAAACAGGTAAAAGGTGAGATCTACTTATGTCTCTATTCAAGAGAACCTAGATCTGGCATGTTTAGGATCAAGTAATCTGATGAATTGAATCAGGATTAATAACGAAAGATCCTTCACTTGCAACTCCTGTAGCACTCCTTGCAATCCGGTCTTTCCATCGACCTCTTGCAGCTCCTGTAGCACTCCTCGCAATCCGGTCTTTCCATCGACCTCTTGCAGCTCCTGTAGCACTCTTTGCAGCTCTTACAATGCTCCTAGTAGTATCCTCGCATTAGCCTCTCATCTGATTGTCTTCACATCCTTGACACTTTAGCACACTTGGTTGAACAATACTCTGAACCCACGTTGACCCCAACACCCCCTCACTAGTACCGACTGCCCTGTAGGCGCACACCACAACACACATCCCAACATACAGCTCAACGACACACATCACGACATACGTCTCGGCACACATCTAGCGGGCAGTAGCACCTCCGAGGTTTGAAGACACTGACGCCAACCTGCACGGATAAATTCTATCTAGACTAGGACCGGCGTGGAGAACAATCTATGATATATTTGGTGTTTGAAAAAGCCTTTCGCAAAGTAACCATTTTTATAAACTTTCGCAAATGCTTTTGAAAAAGATTTGAAAACAAGGTTTTAAGAAAACAACGAAAGCTGACCTCCCAGGTCAGGACTGGGAGATCTTAACCTAGGCTCTGATACCAAATTGTAACACCCGTCTCCCGGCATAACCGGAGACGCGGCATTAGGACGCCCGTTGAACCGAACATGGTCCAACCGGGACGCCGACTCAACTTGTCCCAGGACCCAGCGCTTCCTTCGTATTCAAGTCCACCAATCACGTCACACTCGATCGATCAATCCTTCATCCGGACCTGCGAGAGAAAAGAAGGGAAAAGGAAAAGGAGGCCTGAGTAATTGTTTCAAACACAATCACCCAGTGAGGACGGACTTAGGGAGTCCGCTATTCCGCTTACACCACACAACTACGGATCACAAGTCCTAAGCTAATATCACCTTGCAAACAGGCCCGAAGGCTTTCACCACGCAAACTACATCCACTCGCGCTTTCGCACTCGCGAACCCCTACTCTGGCCTGAAGGCACACGCAACCGGCCCACCCGGTATCTCTGGGCCTTACGGCCATTTCACCACGGGGAGGCTCGCCAACACCTCCCATCCGACGATTTAAAGGGCGCGTACCAAAACTCGTTATACGCGCCCTGCCACGAAACACCCTTTCGGGGGCCCTACCACAACTACCAATCATATCCATCACACACAAACAACGTTTTCAGGCTCAGCGATATCCTAGCAGTTCTATGTTCCACAATCAATCACACGTATCTCTAGCCTACACTACCTAGGAAAGACGACATTAACAAGGGACTATCGCCCGGAATTGAATAGAGTAAGGGAGATCACGACCGGTCCTCACCTTAGCCAAAAAAGAGGGCAAAATGGTAATTTAGAAGCTTCCTCAGCCCGAACGGACATCGGATATGGATAAAGGAGGAGAAAACGAGTGGGATGGGCTTTCGTTTCGTTCGAATCGGGTTTAGGACGGTCAAGTTATGGCCCACAAAGTTTGGTTGACTAAAAGTCAACGGTCAGGTCCAAGTCAACCGGTTGACTCGGTCAACCCAGACCCAGACCCAAGCCCAGACTGAACCAGGCCCATTTGCCATAACCGGCCCAATTCCTAAACTAGACCCTAACCGAAACTAAACCGAGCGAAATCGAATTGAACCAGAAAGTTAAAGGAAATCGGACTTACCAGGAATTAGAAGCTGAAAGGGGAATTGAACCAGACTGGTTAACCCGAACCGAACCGGTCAACGCCTGACCCGGTCAACCCAACCGGCCCGACCCGGTCAACCGAGTTGACTCGGTCGCCGACCGAGTTGACCCGGCGGCGGTCCGGCGGCTCTCCGGTGGCCCTCCGGCGGTGGAGCTCCGACGACTGTCGGTTCTCCGGTCACGAGCTCTGCTCGAATTTTTGGAATGGTGTGAGAAATGAGGAGCCCCTCTCCTCCTTTTATAGGAAAAAGAACTAGGGCTTCACTCTTTAATGAGTTGGGCTTTGGGCTTAAAATAGAAAAGGAAAGGATATTAATGAAAGAATAATGGAAAAGAAAGGTGGATTTGGGCTAGGCTTTTGGGCTTTTCTTTCTTTTTAGACAAAAATTTTGGGCCAGAGGTATGGGTATGTTACATTTATAGATATCAATATCCTGGAAAATGTCAAATTTAGCTAATTCATTTTATTTTACTACATTACATATCAATAACTCTTAAACTGAGAAGATGGTAGCTACCTCGAGCAGAGGGTGAATATTGTTCTAAATGCTATCAAGCCCTCCATAGACATTATGCCAATCATTTTAGCTTATGAATCCTCTTTCATGTGTTTCATCCAGCTTATACGTGATAAATTTGGACCAACAACTAATTATGGCCTTGATTGGTAACCTGCGGAATGGCGGAATCGCGTTTAAAAACGCCATTCCGCAAGAATTTTACCAATCAAAAAAATTTGCGGAATAGGAAAAAAAAAGCGAAAACGCAAAGTCTGCGTTTTCGCTTAAAAAAATACAAAGAAAAATTCATTAAGTGGAAAAGTGAACTATATGTAGATTATTTGTGGAATCTTAATATTCCGCCATTCCGCAAAACTCATCCAATCACACAAAACTTATTCTACAATTTTTTTTTCAGCAAATTTTAAATTATTTTCGCAGCTTTATTTTATTTCCACCATTCCGCGATTCCACAAGTGTTACCAATCGAAGTCTATATCTTTCTCAATATTTGCTTACGAAAACATATTTTATTAATTTATGTTAGTTGCATTCACTACAATTTGATATGATAACAATTTGTCATTTAGAGCGGCTGAGGTAGTCCAAGTGGCTTAGGGTCTGTGGTGGCAAATACCGTCCGGGTTCGATTCCAGGCGGAAACAAAAATGCCTCTTCTGCTCACAACGCGGACACTGGACCTAAGGCCCAGGGAAAAGCCTTCCAGGTGAAGTTGGCATGCGGCCTAATGGGCCCATAAAAATTAGTCTGGACCTCGATCTAGAATCCTCCCTGGATTATCAAAAAAAAAAAACAATTTGTCATTTATTGCTATAAACAAAAATGCAGAAATGCAACGTTTGAATCACATGTCACTAGGAGATGATGGATTTTTCTTTTTCAATTGTAGCAACAATCCGAGCTGGATATGAGTATATTGATATAAAATATTTGAATGAAATTCCACTTTGTTCAAGATCCCAAAATTTATAAATTTTATATATTAGTTATAACACATATATTTTATATGTTTAAAATGTCAAAATATAAAATTTTGTTGAAATATATAAAAGTAAGCAAATAAAATATAATATTATTTAAAACTATACAAAAATATTTAAATGAATATGAATTTTTTTTATTTTGATTTTGTTTATATTGTTTTTCGTTTCATATACTTTAGATACAATTTTATTATTGTGAAAAATAAAATTGCAAATTATATATACATTTTTAGAATAGATTCTTATTATTTTATGTTTGGCAACAACATCGAATAAGATCTTTGGGATTTTATACCCCCACTTTAGTATAGTCAACACAACAATTGCGCGATTCATATACATTATCCGCTTTAGTATAGTCAACAAAGCAATTGTACAATTCATATACATTGTCCACACAACGTATTGCAATGGTTATATTGGAACTTTTGAATTTGTTCACGCATGGCATAGAATGAGATCTCGTAATAATTAACATAATAAAAATATAATAAATTGCGATTTTACAATTAAAAAGGCATTTACACTTTCAGACTATGAAATTGAAATTTATACAATTAAAAGTTTATATTTAACTACTTGATTAAAAGATTCGGAATGGATATTTTCATAAATGGCGGTTTCAACTTAAATATAGTATTTCTGTAGGACCCATCAGTTTGAAAATTACCAGAATCGACCCACATATTTGTCAATTGGCAGACGAAACCTTTTCCCTCTTCGTTTCTATTTAAAAAGCTAGGCATTACATTTCTCACAAACCAAAAAGTAAATCAAATTTTAAACGAGAACAAGATTCCAACAGAAGAAACTTTTCTGGTGCTATTTCCATGGCGACGAAGCTATTAGCGCTCACATGCATACGGAAAGAAAGATTCAGCGAACGATATCCTGTACTACGGAAACGCCTAATCAGATCTCGCGGCGGTGGATCACCGTCAGAGACGGCGGTGGTTGAGATCGATGAGGAGGAGATTTCCAGGGCGGTTTTCCGCGTTTTGGGGATGACTTGCTCCGCTTGCGCTGGATCTGTCGAGAAAGAAATCAAGCGTCTTCCGGGGATTCACGAAGCTGTCATCGACGCGCTGAACAATCGGGCTCAAATCCTGTTTTATCCCAACTCTGTCAATGTAAGTTATTTAATCGAAATTGAATACCTGGTTCTCCTTCTATTCAGTGACATGTGAATCGATCGAGCTATTCCTGGCAGTCTTGATTGGGATTTAGGGTTTATTACTGTAAGATTGTGGTGTTTTAGGTGGAGACAATTCGTGAGACTATTGAAGACGCTGGATTTGAAGCATCCTTGATAGAAAACGAGGCGAATGAGAGGTCCAGACAAGTTTGCAGAATAAGAATAAACGGTATGACTTGTACCTCATGTTCTTCAACCATCGAAGGAATTCTGCAATCAGTTAATGGCGTTCAAAGAGCTCACGTTGCCTTAGCAATTGAAGAAGCTGAAGTTCATTATGATCCCAGGCTCCTGAGCTATGATAAACTACTGGAAGAGATAGAAAATGCTGGATTTGAAGCCGTTCTTATAAGTACAGGCGAGGACGTGAGCAAGATCGATTTGAAGATTTATGGCGACTTTACTGATGAATCAATGAAAATAATTGAAAGGTCGCTTGAAGCACTACCCGGGGTTCAGAGTGTTGAGATCAACCATGGAAGTGATAAGATATCTGTATTGTACAAACCCGATGTGACAGGGCCAAGGAATTTCATTCGTGTGATAGAGTCAACTGTCTTTGGTCATAGTGGTCACATAAAGGCTACAATATTTTCAGAGGGAGGGGTAGGCAGAGAATCTCAGAAGCAAGAGGAAGTTAAGCAGTACCATAAGTCGTTTCTCTGGAGTTTGGTTTTTACGGTACCGGTGTTTTTGACAGCCATGGTCTTTATGTATATCCCTGGAATTAAACATTTACTGATGTTTAAGGTCATCAATATGCTCACCATTGGAGAAATCATAAGGTGGGTTTTAGCTACTCCTGTCCAGTTTATCATAGGCTGGAGATTTTATGTGGGCTCTTACAAGGCTTTACGCCGGGGATCAGCTAACATGGATGTTCTGATTGCTCTGGGAACAAATGCAGCCTACTTCTATTCGTTATACACAGTGTTGAGAGCTGCAACCTCTCCTGATTTCAAGGGAGTTGATTTCTTTGAGACTAGTGCCATGCTCATTTCTTTTATCATACTAGGAAAGTATTTGGAGATAATGGCTAAAGGAAAAACATCTCAAGCGATCGCAAAGCTGATGAACCTGGCACCCGACACTGCGATATTGTTGACTGTGGACGAGGAAGGGAATGTGACTGGTGAAGAGGAGATTGATGGTCGATTGATACAGAAGAATGACGTGATCAAGATCGTTCCTGGTGCTAAAGTAGCTTCAGATGGCTATGTCATATGGGGACAAAGTCACGTGAATGAAAGTATGATAACTGGAGAGGCAAGGCCAGTGGCAAAGAGAAAGGGTGATACAGTAATAGGAGGCACTTTGAACGAGAACGGAGTTCTGCATATTAAGGTTACAAGGGTTGGTTCAGAGAGTGCTCTTGCACAGATTGTTCGACTTGTCGAGTCCGCACAGCTGGCAAAAGCTCCAGTGCAGAAGTTGGCTGATCGGATTTCCAAGTTCTTTGTTCCTCTGGTGAGTAATCTTACCTGTTGATAATGTTGATAAACAGAATTAAGGTTTAGTCTTTTAGAGGCGCAAGTAATTTTTAAAATCACTGGATTATAACGTCGCAGGTGATTTTCCTCTCCTTCTCAACTTGGCTTGCCTGGTTCATAGCTGGGAAACTGCATTGGTACCCTGAATCCTGGATTCCTTCTTCAATGGATAGCTTCGAGCTAGCTCTTCAGTTCGGGATCTCTGTCATGGTCATAGCTTGTCCGTGTGCTCTTGGGCTGGCTACTCCAACCGCTGTTATGGTTGGCACTGGGGTTGGTGCATCCCAAGGAGTGCTGATAAAGGGTGGTCAAGCTCTTGAAAGAGCACATAAGGTTAGTGCGCACTAACCACTAAAGCTCTTGCATGTAACTTATTATATTAGATGTGAATAAAGGCGTTTTTGTACCATTTTGAATTTTAAGATGATGAATGAAACTTAACAGTTCAAATGACTGTGTAGGTAAGTTGCATTGTCTTTGACAAGACGGGAACTCTCACGATGGGAAAGCCTGTAGTTGTTAAAACCAAACTCCTGAAAAACATGGTACTTCGAGAATTCTATGAACTTGTGGCTGCAACTGAGGTAGTCTCTTGTAACCAGTGAACTCACGAACAAATATTTATGGTTTTTTAGTTTTTGAAACTCCTTCCATGCATCAAAACTGATATCACTATGTTGTAACTATCCTTTTATCAGGTTAACAGCGAGCATCCATTAGCAAAGGCCATTGTTGAATATGCAAAGAAATTCAGAGATGACGAAGAGAACCCTGCTTGGCCTGAAGCCTGTGATTTTGTATCTATCACTGGAAACGGAGTGAGAGCGACTGTTAAGGGAAGAGAGATTATGGTGGGAAACAAGAACCTTATGTCTGGTCATAAAGTTACTATTCCAGCCGATGCTGAGGAGTTGCTAGCAGAAGCTGAAGAGATGGCCCAGACCGGAATTCTCGTGTCTATAGACAATGAATTGATTGGAGTTCTGGCTGTTTCGGATCCTCTAAAACCGAGTGCTCGAGAAGCCATCTCCATTCTAAAATCTATGAATATCATAAGCATCATGGTAACTGGTGACAACTGGGGAACTGCAAATTCCATTGCTAGAGAAGTCAGTATCGACTCTGTTATCGCAGAAGCTAAACCCGAGCAGAAAGCAGAGAAAGTCAAGGAACTACAGGTAACCTTATTGAAAAAGTTCAGTTCTATGAATACAAAACTGAAATTGATCTAAGCAATGATTGTGCAGGCTGCGGGTCATGTTGTAGCAATGGTGGGTGACGGAATAAATGACTCACCAGCTCTCGTGGCAGCGGATGTAGGAATGGCGATTGGTGCAGGAACCGACATTGCCATAGAAGCAGCTGATATTGTCCTGATGAAAAGCAACTTGGAAGATGTGATCACAGCCATTGATCTTTCAAGGAAAACGTTCTCAAGAATCCGTCTCAACTACGTATGGGCTCTCGGGTATAACCTCATGGGCATACCAATCGCTGCGGGGGTGCTTTTCCCGTCTACCCGGTTCAGGTTGCCTCCATGGATTGCAGGTGCTGCAATGGCTGCTTCTTCTGTTAGTGTTGTGTGTTGCTCTCTCTTGTTGAAGAACTACAAGCGGCCTAAGACTCTTGATAATCTGGCGATCCGTGATATTCAAGTGGAGCGGGTTTAGAAAACCGAACTAAACTGATCTGAACAGTTTACTTGGTTATCTAATTTGATGAACCAACAGCCTGTACCGTAAGTTTCTACATGATTTGTGTTGGATTTGGATAGTAAACGTTACGTGATTGGCTCTCTGGATTTACAGTGTAAATATTTACGGTGTCTGTGATTGTTAGTTTTCTTAGAAAACCTGATTTTTCAAGAATAAATTTCGATTCGTTCGTTTTGGTTTAGTCTACTTGGAGTACCAATCGATTTAGAATTTGAATTCTGCTCAACTTTGCTTCAACACTTGGAATTAGGCCAAGTTGGAATAATTCGATTGATAACTTCAGTATCTCTACACCCGACCTGGTTAAGAACTAGTTTCAGTTAGGCCGACAAGTTACTAAACTATGTGTTTTATGGGAGTAGTTTTTTCGGATGTCTACTTCAGAATCGGAATAAGAAATTTGTGGAAGTTTTCTTCGGAACTTTGTTTCTAAAACGTTTCCAAAAGGATTTTAAAAAGGCCTTGGAAGTTTGCAGAAAGTAATCCTAAATAAATAGAAAATATAGGATTATTCTGTATATTTTTAATAGAAAAGTCCAATAATTAGATTAAATAAAACTATATATAAGTTGTTGAAACAATTAGTGAAAATTAACATTGTGTACAATATTTTTATCTTTTATTTACAAAGAATTTGTTTAATTAGACTGTATTAATCTTTATAGATATTAATAGCAATTAATTTAATTAATATATAATATTATGTTTGAAAACTTAATTTTGTTAGTCATTTCTTACAACATATTTGAGGTCGCTTATTTAATATATACTATTAAAAAAAAATACAACTTAATAAATTAACTTTGACTTACATGGTATATTACAAATTGTGTATATTTATTTGAACATTGATTTTTTCACTAAAGATATGATTGTCCAGTAAAATTAGACACATTTTAAAATAATGTGGATATCGGGTGACCCATGGGTTTATTAATCATGAACGTTAATTTATGTTATCTAATCTTAACCGTTTATTTACAATCCTTGTTTGAACAATTTAATAAATATTTTGATATAATAGAGTACTAGATTTTGACCCGCCGATCGGCGGGTATAGTTTTGTTTTGATGTTTATTAATATTTTTGTATATAAGTAATATATTAGTAAATGATAATATATTTTTGTATATGTTATATTACAAAAATATTAATAAACATCAAAACAAAACTATACCCGCCGATCGGCGGGTCAAAATCTAGTATATTAGTAAATGATAATATATTTTTATAACATATTATTAATATTATATTTAGATGTTTGAGATATGTTGAACATATATATAGGTTTTATATAATTTATTTTTGTTTTATTTTTTAAACGATAATGATCCACGCTAAGGACATACAATTTTTTAATATAAATATAGATTTATATTTGTAAAAGTAAGCTATCTTATTTTTAAAACACATATTCTATTATTTTTTTGTTAAAGATTTGAGCATTTTTATCTTTATGCAGTAGCTAGTATAATATATAAAGTGTGTGTGTGTGATATGGTGGTGAATATCTATTATTAATCCAAATATAAGTAATTTGTTATGTATATTTTTATTTTATGTTTGGAATGTTTTTTTAGACTTGCAATTTTTTTATAAAAACTTATAAAATTTATCTTTATTAGTTTTATATTTTATTGTAAAAATAAATTTTAATTTACTTGGAAATAACAACTTCTATTTTTCCAACTAATTTTAGTTTCTAAATTATCAGTTTATGGGTTGAAATTATATTTGATTTATACAAATGTATATTATTGAGCATATTATGACAAAAATATTAAAAAATATGATTTTCATTTACCCATGGACGGATATAATATATATTTATAAATGATAATATGTTCTATTTTATATATTTTCATAAGTAGATGTAGATGTTTGAGATTTGTTGACCATTTGATTGTCTAGGTGATGTCATTATTATATAGTTTATATTTGTTTTGTAATATTAAAATTGAAAATAAATCATATAGTTTATAAGTTTTGTTTCTAAGTAACTAATTTTCAGAATTTAATTTAAACAACATAAAAGGAACAATAACGATATTTATTTTACAAAAAAAAATACTTGATAATAGAAACTACTGTTAAGGTTTAATATTATTTTTATGGATTTTTGTTTGTTTATTCTTCTTTGTTTTGTTTTTGTTTTTTATTCAATATCATTTTGTTTATTTTATAATACTATATATTTAAATTATTTACTGATTATGCAGCATAGATTTTATCTAGTTTTTGAGTTTACAAAGTTAATTATTTTTTCCGATTATATAGTGTTAAATATATTTTATGTTTATTAATATTACATATACTTATTTTTTTCCTATTTATTTTTATATATATCAAGTTTATCGGTACTTAACTAAATGACTAATATAAAATCATAAACACAAAACTAATAAATTTTGTCTCGATCATATGTTTTTATAAAATAATTACTGACCCATCGAAAATCATAAATTATATCACACTATTTTATGTTTTGGTTATAAATCCATTTTATATTCAAATATTGTAATCGAGAATCATAAATTAGACTAAAATTATTTTTTATATACATAATAGTTTAGGAACGTTTATATCCTTTATACGTAAAGACACATTTGGATTTTTCTATTTAAATCTATCAATGTAACACATACCTATTTAAATCGGGTTAGACCCGTTTATAAATCTTAATTTTTAAAATTTTGATAAAATACAGAAAAATTAAATTTATTTTAAATTTAATATCGAACAACGAAAATATGTAAATACATACCTTTTTAACTTTGATTTTTTTTTTATCTCGTGTAATACAAAATCACAGTATTTGTTTTTTTTTTGTTTGTTATGAAGTATATTCAAATATGGCAACCCAAAATCATAAACTATGTTAAAAATCATAATTTTATACACATCATAATTTAGACCCATTTAGACTCATTTTTATTTAAGACCCATTTAATTTGACCTATCCGTTTATACCCATCATTAAATAACACATACTTATTTTAAAAAATTTAGCCCGTTTTTTTATAATCTGCATGTGCCACGCCGTGAAGGGTCTCTTCCGGGGAATGGGTGTCAGCCCCGCCGTCCATGAGCTCGAATTACACCCCTACTGCGGCGACATCCAATGAGCCCACATTCGCCTTCTCGGCTGCTTATGCGCCTCTTCTCTGGGTGCTCTTCCGGTCATCTTCATCGGTGGTAAACTGGTTGGGGCTATGGACAGAGTCATGGCTTCTCACATCAACGGTTATCTCGTCCCTCTCTCCTCAAAGACGCTGGCGCTCTCTGGCTCTATATTCTTATTTTAATTGTTCTTCTTTTTTCCTTTTTTTTGAATTGCCTTTATGTTTGTTTTATTATTGTTTAGAGTATGGGGAAGATTAGGGAACAAATCAAACCTGTAATGACAAGTAAGATTATAACAGTTTGTAATTAGAGACAGAGTTGTGCGTTTGTTTTAAGCTCACCAATCTCCCGTCTCTCTCTTATTCAGTCTTTAGATTTTCCATTTTGCTATCCTAATTACGACATTAGGACATTCAATGATTCTCTTAGTTTTAATTCTCAACGGTCATATATGTTCCCAAAACAACTTCCTCAGATAAGGCTATCTACTAAGCACAAAGACAAGTTCATTCTGTTATTTGATCATCACAAGATGCCTACTACCTTTTTCTACAAGCTTAGATTATGATGCCCTGCTCATCTGTCTAATTACAGTCTTGTTATCTATACAAGAGTACATACTTTATGAGTGAGACAGTTTTGAGCGAAGCTTGAATTTATGAAGAGACTTGGCTTTGCTAATCAAATATCCGCGGGTCGAAGCCCTACTTGTACCAAGAATAGAGCATTCCTCCTCCTTCACCTTCAGCTTACTCACTCCTATCTCTTGTCTAATTGATTCCACGATTTTGGATTCAACAACGTTTTCTGTCAGGTCTGTAACGTAAAAAGTATCTTTAGCCTTACCCTCTCGCGTTGAAATCTCTGCTCTCACGATAGTTAAGCTGTTCTCTCGGAATGTTCTTGTTATGCCTGAGAGGAGAGCAACTCGGTCTTCTGCTGATAGTTCCAGCTCTAAACCCTGACAGTTATCATGTTTTGCATATAAGAAGAAAAGAGTAACAAACTGATACTGAGCCAATTTTGCATTCTATCCTAAATGGTTAATTACCTTAGACGCTCCTCTCTCAATGGCTGCTTCAAGACACTGTATAACACGTTTTTGCTCCGCTTCTGAATTTATGGGAAGTCCATCGACATGACGGATGTAAAGCTCCTGAGCAGCATATATATTTATGGTTAGAAAAGATCATAAGAGACAGTACGTTACGTTAATAATGGTTGTTGTGTAACTTGATAAGCCTTTACTGGTTCTGTGCTGACAAGGTCGTGGAACACCACATACTGCATGTATCAGAAAAAGAAAAGAAGGTTTTGCAGCTCTTGAACCGTTATTGGTGGTAACTACATTGCACAGCAGGTGTTTGATAGTGGAAAGGCAAATTGCGTCAGTGATAGCAGAATTAGATGAAATGTCGGTGACATCAATAACCCCAGCAGCTCTGGTGTTGTGGGTCCATATCTCACGTTGACGACAATGCAGTGAAGGTCTGTGAGAACAGCAGAGACTTCGGACAAGAGATCGGGTCTGTCGGTTCCAGCGAGCTCAATGGTGGTGTATTTGTCAGAGGACATTACTCCAACTGAAGGTGGAGTAAACCACCCAGCGTTGCTCTCTATCCTTTGTAATTATTCCGATGAGAAGAAAAAAAGAAAAAAGAGAGTGAGTGAGTTACCCTTTGGATATAGTCAAGGATTTGAGTGATCTTGTTTCCATGTTAGTTGATGACTTTTAAGACGTCCATGAACCAACCACCATCAGAGGAGATGTAAGCTTTCTTGATGACAAGATTGATATCAGTGAGCACTTGCACAACTTCCAAGAGAGTCCCATGTCTGCTGACACTATCAACCTGTATAAACATGTATGTACTCATGATATATAAATGATGAAAGACAGATTGTAAAAAGAGTTGTTGAATGTACCTGAATAACAGTGGCATCCTCGTTGGGGTTGTTGTCTATTACAACTCTGTCATTGACACAAGAGATCTTCAGCGATAAACAATAGGAGACAGATTAAAGGAGAAGGATTTACATGAGTATCATGTCAAATTACTTACATCTTCTTTAGAATCGACAACAATGTCATGAACATGATCCTCAAGGCGATGTATGTACTGCAAAAACCATATTACCATAGTCAAAAAACAAAATAAAAAACAAAGAAGAATCCCCACTCCAGCAGATTGCAAAACACTCAATCTTTCTGCCAGATTTTTTTTTGTCCAATTTGAGAACTATTTGCATATAAAATACGGTTTAACGAAACATCTTTCCTCACCCTTTTATGAGAACTTTTAACCCAGTACGTATTTGGATTAGAGTACCATCATTATCCTGAAACAATGACAAATAACATAATGCTTTAAGTTGTAATGGGAAGTCAATTTATTCAATCACTAAACAAAGGACTGTGCAAACCTAAATATGTAAAATTTTGATTTGGGTAAGACAAGAACATGACAGAAGTCACTACGAAGCTTGATTGTCTGGTTAGTTATGGTTAACATCATCGAACCTGAAACCCATCACAAAAAATTCGTAAATTTTTTTTCCTTATAATCAGAATCCACAAAGAATCACCAAAATAGGCATGACAGTGATCGATGAGGATTTTCGGCTGGATAGAAACTTCGGTACCCATCCTTCTTTAATGCTTCGCTATCCACAAAAACAAAGAGTTTTAATTCATCAGTGACTATGAAAACAAACCCAGAGAAGAAGGGGAAGAAAGATCGGCGTTGCAGTAACTCATTTTTTTTTTTCCTCATCGACAATAATAATTAGGGTTGAGAAGAAAAAATCAAAAAGAAATGTTTAAAATTGGAAGGTTAAGATTTTCTATAGGATCTGCATATATTCCCCGAATAATTTGATCATCGATTTCGGGAGGATCCGCGGCTCTATCACGTTAGGATCTAGATTACATAATTTGTAATTTTTTAATAAAAAATACTAAAATAGCCCTAATGATCTATCTAACTTAATTATAAATCATAATGGCATTGTTTGTAATTAAATCAAAAACAATGGATAATTATTGTTTTGTACTTCTGTTTTAATAGTATAGATTGTGGATCCTAGTTGACCCGCTAGTTTTTGCACAGATTTTTTTTTTTTTCAATCATGAGAATTTATACTATTAAAATAGAAATACAAAATAATTATTATCCTTAAATATTTTTAGAATTACAAAATTTTCCCCTCAAATTTTTAATTAAATTCTAAATTATTAAGGGTAAAACTGTATATATTGCTAAATATAAAGGACAATTCTCATAAAAGACACAAAAACACTCATTTTCCAAAAAATGACATCACGCGCTGAAAATCCAGAATTTAGTATTTCATTAAAGGTCAAAAGACAAAAATGCCCTCAAATATTTCGCGGGTAAAACCTAATTTCCTCATTTCCCTCTTTTCTGTCGAGATGCTCTCTACCGCCTGAGAATCGCCATCGATATCGAGTATCCTACTCTCCGGCGATTGAGTCTCCTAATCTCCGGTGATCGAGTCTCCTAGTCTCCGGCGATCGAGTCTTCTCCGGCGCTCGCTTCATCGCGCTCCGAATCGATCTCCTAATCTCCGGCGTAAAGCCTCTCCAGACTTAAGATTTGAGATTTCATTGATCTTAAACACGAAATAAAGTTTGGAGGATAATATATTCGATTTTGTATTGTGCTCTGAAGTTTCGAATCGATGATTGAAATGAGGAAATTAGTATCACGAAGAATGAAAATGCAAATTTTGCCAACGACGAGCTTTTGTATCGTGCTCTGGAGTTTCGAATCGATGATTGAAATGAGGAAATTAGTATCACGAAGAATGAAAATGCAAAGTACGCTGGAATCTATTATCCTCCAGTTGTGAGCCGTGAGTTTCGAAATTGGGATTTTGCTTGTATAGAAGTTGTTGTGTTGCTTGTATAGTTACTGTTTCTGTTTTGTATAGTTACTGTTTCTGTTTAGAAGTTGATGTTTAGAAGTTGTTGTGTTGCTTGTACAGTTACTGTTTCTGTTTCGAAATTGGGATTTTGCTTGTATAGAAGCTGTTGTGTTGCTTGTATAGTTACTGTTTCTGTTTTGTATAGTTACTGTTTCTGTTTCGAAATTGGGATTTTGCTTTGTATAGTTATTGTTTCTGTTTAGAAGTTGATGTTTAGAAGTTGTTGTGTTGCTTGTATAGTTACTGTTTCTGTTTCGAAATTGGGATTTTGCTTGTATAGAAGTTGTTGATAAATGATGTATAGTTGATGTTGTTGCAGATGACAGATTCTCAGTATAAGATCACGCTTTCTTCATTGTTGCATAGTTTTGGTTGTGAGCTAAGCGAGGTTGTTTCTATAAACAGGCCTACGTATGATTCCTACATTGTTCAAGTGTGCAAGATTCTGTCCAAATCAGAAATGAAACGTATCGAGACTACGTTTATGGGACGGATTTTACAGCTCCATGAAAGACATGTACAGTTTTCATCAAAGATTGTTCATGCGATTCTCAGCAGATGTCTAATTACTGTGAAGAAGAATGAGGTAGTCTTTCTGTCTTTCTTTCATCTTCTGTTTGTTTGATTATGTCTATTTTTCTTTTAACATGTGTTTTGTGTTTTTATATTACAGCTTTGGTTTCATTCTGGAGCTCAACCGCTCAAGTTCTCTATTAGAGAATTCCACATGGTAACTGGGCTGAAATGTGAAAGCAACACAATATCCAGTAGTATGACAGAAGAAGACACGTCTGGTTAGGAATTGTTGGATGGTAAACACAATACCCGCTCAAGTTTTCAACCCATATTTCACACTACAGCTGAGGTTTCTTGTTTTATTAATTATTTTCTATCTTATTAATTTCTTAGGACTGATTATTTAGGTTTTATTGACAGCTTATGATCGATGACGATGACTATATCGAAGCCGTGGAGGGGACATGTACTGAGAGTCAAATCACATTTATTGTGTTCCGGTTGCACAAGAGAAACAACTGGACAATACATTGTGAATTTTATAAGGGGATGTACATCTTTCTCCAAGTAGAAAGAGGCACGAAAATCATTGGTTTTTACGGAAGAAGCTCTGGTGACCAACTCACCGGTCTCGGCGTCCACCTCTCTGCACCCGTCTAGATTTTTCATATGTGAATGCCTGAAAATGTTTGATCCTGGATAAAAGACGTCCATGTCTTATGTTTTCATATCTCACTGTGATTTATTATCTCTATGTTTTCCTCATTATCAATGAGATTTATATAATTTATATACGAAACTTTATCTTATGTTCAACATTGATTATTTTGTTGTGCTAATTTCACGAAGCAGCTCTTGTACAAAAGCATGTTCTTCCGTACTGTTTTAACATCCTCTTGCACAATTGAAACTACTCAAATTGAAATGTGTCTGTAGCTCTATCCACTTGAGACTACTAACATATATAAAAACACATAGACACTGACGCAGTTTTGTTTCACTTGCAAACAACATGTTCTCTTCTAGATCTTGGCATTCGGTTCTTTAGTTCGGTTCAATTTTTTGATTTTTGGTTCTTTTAGATATATATATTTAGAAACCAATCGGGTATTTATGAAATTCGAATCGGTTTCGGGTACGGTTCTTTTGCTTCGATTTTCAGTTTTTATGCCAAGGCCTACTCTCATCAAACAACACATGAAACCAATAAAACTCAAAATAGTTATGTCAGGCTTGATCAAATCAAGATCAAGTAGGAATGTTTTCTTTGGGACCAAGTGAACTTCTAGGAGTTGTTACTCATGCTTGTATCCCGAAGCCTTGACACTTCTCCCAACTTAGTAAGAATTGGGAGAAGTATTGTCGCTGTTTATCTCCAGCCCACGATAAGCACGGTTGAGGAAATACTCAGGTCCTGATCTTGCAGTGTTTTGTTTAGCGAGTGAGTTATGATCTTTGCCTCTCAATTGCAACATAACACAGAAAAAAAATTACTAATTTGACATATCTCACTTTGATAGTTGAAAGTTAAATGACAAGCCACTATTAAACTTACCTCAGGGAAATTTGCGAGTTTGGCCGGGTTAGGACGTCCCATGGCCAAAATGTAAGATTTTTTCCCAGCGGCAGATATGAGTGGTTGCATATGGTGAATCATGTGAAGGTAACCAGCTGCAATTCAATGCTGGCGATATTAAACATCAGTTAATTTATCAATGACATCACAAACTAGCATGTGTGCTTTATTATTTATGTTTAACTTATACTGTATCAATGAAATTCATAGCTAATTGCATCTCAGTTATTACAATAAAATTATGATAATAAAATAGAATTGTAGCTTACATTAAAAGATAAAACAAAAGTGTTTCATATTTCGCCATCTTTTCAAGAAGTGCCATCTCTCTATTAACTTTGCAAACTTTTCGCCAACTACTATTGGAGTGCCATGAGACAGGAGGTTTTACTCACTTTGTATGTTCTGCGTACAAACACTCTTGTTTGCTTTGCCAATTCTTACGAATGATAACTGTAGTGAAGTTTGGTCGTGTAGCCTGTTGATTCTGTTTTTACTCGGAACCTGTAATAAGGATTTGATTAGGGCATATCCGTTAATGCTAGTTGCTCGATATAACATTCAGTTGGCTTGATTGAGGAAGCCTCTGTAGGGATATGAGTAAACATGTGGAATTTTTTAGCAGGCCTTGGTGTCTTGAATCTTGAAAATCTAACTTTCAATAACCAAGAATATTGTTATGTACACTTACCTGATTTAGTTTTCGTTTTGATATTTTACAGGGAGCAAAGAAATGTGAGAATATCCCACATCGGGAGTTTATATGGGACCTAAATAATATATAAAGGGTTAGAGTCAATCCACTTATCACCAATTGGTTTTAAGTTGGTGGCCCAAAAAGGGTTTATTATCGGTCCTAAAGTGGGATTCGGTTCGAGATGAGCTGATAAGAGTCATCATCTCGAGGGGGCGTGTTAGGATCCCACATTGGAAGTATGAAGGGACCAACACTAATATATAAAGTGGATTGGCCCTAACCTTTTATATATTATTTAGGTCCCATATAAACTCTCGATGTGGGATATTCTCACAAGAAAACGCTTGCTGATAAATATGAATACATCATGCACGGGAAGCTTTACAAGATCACTGAGCGCGATGGCAAAACTGCAAAGAACCGAAAAACTCAAACTTTCATAATCAATATTTGCACAAATAGATCATATCGAACTTACTGCTTTAAACTATTTTGGTTACTTCTTCCCATTATGTTTTTTCCACAAAGCTATTTGTTTCATTCGGCGGCCTTCTGATGTTGCTTCAGGGTGATCCAGCTCACATTTCTCACTTTGAACTCGACCAGAGGTTCTTCCTACTCATGAGGAAGCTGTGAGATTCCATTGTCTGATCGTTTGTGGCTTAGAAAAACCGAATAAACAGAGAGATCGGATAAAGCATTATCTTATGTTCAACTTTACTATTGTTACGAAATTTCGATCTAGTCCAAATAACTTGGGCTACGATAAAAAAAAGTCTATACTACGAGGTGAGAATAAACTTAGAGTGAGGTCGGAAACTGTTATATTAATATTAAGGCCGAAGCATAACAATGAATAGGATGGACGAAGTGGGAGTCCGTCAAATGACGTGTTCCTTAAATGTTGCTCGGGCTCGTAGCTTTATAGAAGTAACTTGGAACCTTCACCAATTAAATATGCCTAAAATAAAGAGTGAATGGGATATTTGACTCTTTATCAGACTCGTTTTATTGGTATGAAATGTTTTTGATAAGGTGGCAAAATTTCCAATAGACTTATGGATATCTGTTAAACCCATTTCAAACGGATATGAATTAGGAAACACATAACATGTCTCACGCATCAATCGTATTATATATATACCTAATCTTTATATGATCTGACATTTTGGTTTCCAACAAACTGTAGAGAATTAAGTTCTTGATTATATATTCGTTTCGTCTATACATGCATGTGGTATTATCGTAGTAATTTCATGGTACATTACACATTCTACATTTTTTGGCTAATATGCTAGTTTACCGAGGGATTAGTATGAAAACTATTGTTAATGCAAAATGTTTTCCAACGCATCAATGACTTTGAAAAAACGTAATAAAAATAGTCAATCACTAACTACAAAATGGCTAGACATTAAATCAGTGTTATCATGCAAAATTCTCATTTAACTTTTTAAAATAAATTTTACAAAAATTGTAAATATTATAAAAATAATCTAAATATTATAAAATATATATTTTTAATTATTTAATAATTATATGTGAATTTCAACAATTATATCTTCATTGTTCCTCTTCAATTTTGATGAGGAAAAAAAGTATTCTATATTTCCTCTAGGAATGAATCTGAAGGAATGGAGAAGAAAAAACATGTGATTTTTAAAATTAATTTTCTCGTAAATGTTGTAAATTTTGAGGAACATCAAAAATTTTTTCATCCTTTTCTTCTATGTAGGTCACCAATTGGAGCCTTTATCTATATTTATTTAAAATATTTTCATTTGCAATCATCATCTTCTTTCTAGCTTTCCAATCTAATAGCTTTCCAATGTAATTTTTGAAGTATTGTATTTCAAAGTGCTTAAGATAGAGCTATTTAGTTTCCATATTTTATATATTGATATAATTATATAGTTTTGGAGATAAATCTATTTACTCTCATGACACATCCAATCTAAAATAAACTTATTTGGTTTTATTTATTTCCTTCTAGTAAATCTTTCTATCTAGTAATAATAAAGAAATTTTAATAGAAAAAATCACTATTAATATTAATTTAATTTATTTATTTCATGACACATCCAATCTAAACTTAAAACATATCCATCTCTTTTAATTTGTTCTAGATATTTTTTTGGGAAAATATATATATAGTTTAAACTATGTAGATTGTTCCCTTTTCCCCACCTATTGTAATTATTATGTTCTCAGATTATTAATGTAGTAGTGATACCAATGTATATTATAGACTTCTGCTATATATACAAATCCATCTATAAATAACCTTATTGTGATGTAATTGTTTTTTTTTTATCATAAACCTCTTCCATACCAAAAATAAATAAAAATACAATGCAACTGCAGAAACTTCCTTGGGAATTGGAGGAAAAGATACTCTCTCTGACTCCAACAAAGTCACTTATTCGTTTCAGATCCGTTTCCAAACGATGGAATGCTCTTATCAACGACAATTTTTTTGTCAACGATCATTTAGCTCGTGTCCGTCCACAATTCATCTTGGTTGCTGAATCCAAAATTTATTTGGTGGACGTTAATCTTGATGGTCCATCTATAGAGGTGCATAACTTACCCCAATATATTCCCGGTTTTAAACGTTTTGTACAACTCAGGAAGTTTGAATATTGTGATGGGTTATTGATGTTTGCTACAACTAATGGGATCGGGATTTGCAACCCTTGGTTGAGACAAATTAGATGGTTCAAATTCGAAGTATTAAATGGAGCCACTGGGATAGGATATGACAATAGTAGACCCGACAAACATTATAAGATCTTTGATGTTGTGCATTCTTATAGCCTTAAAAGAAAACCTTTGCAAGTTAATATCTGTGAGTTTGGATCTGATGCAAAGAAACCAAAAACGTACGAGTTTGCAATGGATTTATTATTGTCAGGTGTATCCTTGAATGGAACTTTATATTGGATTGCTTTTAATGAGGTGTCTTCTGAGCAGTTTATTCAAACATTCGATTTCTCTACAGAGAGATTCGAATTCTATTGTAACTTACCTAATAAAATCGCCAACATAGACGATGCTAGATCTCTTGACGTTTATAGGGGAGATCGCTTTTCATATTTGGAGCAAAATTGTGACACAAGGAATATAGAGATTTGGGTGACCAAAAAGAAGATTAAAAATAGGGATGGAGATGCTGTGGAGTGGATGAAGTTCAAGAATGTATCAGTTCCTGAATGGTCGATTTTGAAAGTCACGAGCTCGTATCCTCCAAGTTACTTCATTGATGATAAAACTCTTAGTCTTGTTTTTTGTTGTTATAACGAGGAGGAAAAGGCTTGCATCTATATTGCAAAGGGAGATAAGTTCAGCGAAATTAAAGTAAATGATTTGGTTGAGGATCGTCCTATTCACAGTACATATTCTCCCAGTTTGGTCCAAGTTCCTACGTTCATGACAGGCGGTATGGGTAAAACTCAGCAAGTTGAGTCTCGCTTCACAGTCTCCAAGCAAGTAGAAGTGAGCAATGGAGTTGAAGGAAAGGAGTGGGACGACGGCGTCTTCGATGATGTGATGAGCATATGTGCAGCGTCGAGCCATAATTTAGAGACCAAAATTTCAGGCCCGGTCTTTTTCGTCCAGTTCCACTACTTCAAGAATAACGTGATTGTAGCTGGAGAAGGTCATGGGAATGGTAATGCGAATTACTATGTGAGATTTTTATAATGATAATTATTATTTAACTATTGTTTCACATAAATTATTATATAACTTTTTGCACAGTATACCTTAGCTCATGATGACTACATCGAAGCGGTCGAGGGGACTTATACTCAGAGCCACATCAGCTCCATCAGATTCCGGTCCAAGAATAACACGGGCATGATGTGTGGATGCTTGGACGGGATACCCTTTGTGCTCAAAGGAGAACAAGGTTCGAGGATCGTCGGTTTTTATGGAAAAAGCTCTAATGTCCATCTCACCGCTCTCGGCGTCCACCTCGCTTCCTCTGACTAGATTTCTCATTCCCAAAATGAATAATGACTAGATTTCTGTGAGATGCAAACCTCATATTTCTTTGAATACCCAAAGATGTCTGGCCTGGTTATTGTGGAACCAAGGGACATAGGATGATGCCCTTGACTCAAATCCATATATTGAACTAATACTGAATACAAATTGTGTTATTTTTACCTCAGTTGCCCTCGAAAATCCATTTAAACTGGTAGAGCAGCAGATTTTTTGTTTGTTTTAAGAACTAGAGATGACAATTTACGAAAATATATTATAAAAATGGTAATCTCATCTGAATTTGCAAAATCAGAACATATATGTTGGTAGATGTCGTCATAATCATTAACAAACATGATGAGGAGTTCACTTTCTTCAAGTTAGCTACAATATTATTGTCCTATACAATTAGGGTAGAAACTGAAAAGAAAAAAAAAACTTTTTTTGTAACAAAATATAAACCTAGAACCACTAAATTATCAAAGTCAATAGTTCAAAATTGACATGAAAGATGTACGAAAATATTCCAGATGTTGTATAATAATAGGTAAAACATGTGTTTGATATATATATATATATATATATATATATATATATAAGATGAGAGAGGGGGTGTATGAATATAGAGGGAGAGACGAGAGCTTATGTGATAATGAGTTTTGTCTTCTATTATTATTATTATTATTATTATTATTATTATTATTATTATTATTATTATTATTATTATGTGTTTATGTTGTTGAAGTGTGTGTGTACAAAAGAGAGGGAGGAGGAGTGCCTGTTTATACTTAAGGTGAAACCGACTTTCTCATGTCGGTTATAAAAGATATTTACAATAATATATAAATATTATCTCAACACTCCCTCTTAAATATTTATTTTATATTACGTACTGTCTCATTAAAAACCTTATCATAGAAAAATCCAATGGGATAAAAATCATGACAAGGAAAAGAGTATAGTGACGTAAACTTTCCCTGATAGATGATATGATCTTTTCTTCATAAATCTCGCAAATGGTGCATTCCTATGTTTTGAATATGTTTCTTGAATGTTGTAGTGGGAAGCGCCTTGTGAAAAGATCTGCTGCATTATCGTTTGAGCGGATATACTAGAAGTCCACTTCTTGATTTTTCTCCAGCTCTTGAATGTAGGAGAAAAATCTTGGGTAAATATGATTTATTATGTCGCTCTTGATAGAGCCTTCTTTGAGTTGAGCAACACATGTAGAATTGTCTTCAAATATTTTCGTTGGTCTTTTGCTCGTTATGATCCCGCTACTTTCTTGTATATGATGAGTCATAGATCTCAATCATATACATTCTCGACATGTTTCATGGAGCGTAATTCTCTCTGCATAATTTGAAGAACTGGCGACTAGAGTTTGTTTTTGAGAACGGCACGAGATCGCAGTTCCTTCCATTGTGAAAACGTATCCAGTTCGCAATCGAGCTTTTATGTGGATCAGATAAATATTCTGCATCTGCAAAACCAACAAGACCAAGTGCAGAATTTCGAGGATAATATAATTTCAAGTTAATCGTACCTCGGAGATGTCGAAGGATATGTTTTATCCCGGTCCAATGTTTCTGCGTAGGAGATGAACTGTATCTTGCAAGTAGATTAGTAGCAAAAGCTATATCTGGTCTGGTACTGTTTGAAAGATACATGGGTACACCGATGGCACTCATATAAGGTATTTCTGGACCTAATATTTCCTCATTATCCTCACAAGGTGAAAATGGATCCTTGTCAATATTATGCGATCCATTGACTATTGGAGTTAGGGGTGTCAAAATGGGTAAACCAATCCAAACCAACCCATATCCAAATGGTTTTTGTCTTTATTGGGTAATGGGTTAACCCAACTCATTAAGTAAATGGATTGAATCAATCCATAATCCACTTAAATTAATGGGTTAATGGTTTTAATGATTGACCCATTGATAAATTATTGTAATACACTTATATTTTTTTAACTTCATTATATATTTTTATAACAATATACATATATGGAACTAAGTAAAGATATGAGTGAATGACATATTATAAATGTAGTAGACAACATATTATACCATAAGATCACAAAACATCACATAAATGACACTTTTAACAGAGTAATAATAGGTTTATAATAAGATGTGATGAGGCATTTATAAACATAGACGGAATGTTTCACAACAGTAACTTCTTCCTTCATTATTCAGCAAGTCAAAAGAGGAGATGAACCACTGCATTTGACATCATAAGAATCAGAGAGACGTTGCCTTGGAGATAGAGTTGTAATCGCTGCAGCATCAAAGATCAAACAATCAATTACCTATGTACAAAGATAGAAGTCTATGCCAAATTCCATAAGAGTCTAAGACACTGTACAAGAAGTTCAGAAGAAACAGGACCTAAGATACAAAGATAGAAGTCTATGCCAAATTCCCTAAGAGTCTAAGACACTGTACAACAGTACAAGAAGTTCAGAAGAAACAGGACCTCTGTAAAATCTACAGAAAACAATTTATCAGAAATAACAAATCAGAAATAATCACATCAGAAATAATTTATCATTGATGCATTGGACTAGAACTTCTCTTTTGGTAGGTCTATTACCTGAAACATATTTTGATGTAACATAACTCACATCTTGTGTCTAGAATCTAAAACTGTTTTAGAACATATAAGCTACTGAATTGTTGTTGGAAATCTACTTAGCTTACCAGGTTTTCTTTTGATGCCTTTATATGTACAGTAGCTAAAGCTCTGAGTCAAGGGCAATCACTTCCCACCTCAACAGCTTCTTCCTCAGACGAGGTAGTCAGAGAAAACAGAGAGTGCACCTTTCCATAAACAATCTAAATACTGCAGCATAGATAATGTTGTGTAAGATAAAGAGGGTTTTCTACGGCAGACACATATAAACCATTATCTCATCCCTACAAACTAAAACACAGAAAGCGAGATCAACAACCTATGGAGAAAGAAAATGGCAAAGAAGGGATCCCAAAAACTCGTGTACATGATGCCAATTACAAAACTGCTTCATTTCAAGAAAGGTGGAGAAGAAATTAGCTTTAGTTTCTTATATAAGTCCTTTTACCTTTTAGCTTCTCTATACTCAAACTACTCTCTCAATTCTACATTTTTCAGAGTTTTACTAGGCCAGGAAAGATCAAAGAACAAGCTATAACTACTGACACTAAGAACTAACAACATTGAGGTAACAAACATAAACATCGGCCGTAAAAATTGGAAAGCTAAAACCAGTTCCACATTGTTATCCTGACACGAATAATCATAATCAAGTGAATCCAAGCATGTGGCATGGTTCTTTGGCGCTTACATCATCCCATTGTGATGCTTTCGAGGTTAGTTAAATGCATAGCACACACACTAATAAGCTTCACTCGCAAACTCACTCAAACACTTCAATTGGCTTAACCAAAATAGACTAACTCATAACCAAATCCAAGCTACACTAACACAAAAGCGTTTCAGAGAATTAAAGGTCTCGTTATCTTTTTAAAGAAGGGGAACTCTCGATATTTTCACCTACGGAAATTCCGGGGAAAAAAACCCAAAAGATGAATCGCATCTCCCACAAATATGCAGAACCCACAAATCAAACTCCCAAACTAACCAATTCTCTGCATAACCCACAAATATGAATCGAATCCCAAATCAGATTGACATAGCTAAGCCCAAATATGGATCGACAATCAGATGAGAAACCACATAAATACAAGAGAAATCAAAGAAGAATCCAAAAATAAGGAATGGAGTTACCTGAAGTATGAAGAGCTGAATCGAAAACGCATGAAGGTGGAGGTGATTAGAGCAGAGCACCAAAGCAGTGGAAGGAGACGATGATATTCAGAAAGTCTGAGAAAAGATGAGCCATCGAACACAGATTCCAAGAGAGAATAACTTTTTTTTTTATTGGTTTGGTTTGGATTATCTATTAAACCAGTTTTATCCAAACCATTTTAATCCAATCCATTAAACCCAATAATCCATTAGATCTATTTATCCATTTATACCCAGATTTTTTATCCATTTGGGTTTATGGTTTGGTTTGGTTTGGATTGACCCATTTAATTTTACCCATTTTGACACTCCTAATTGGAGTACTCAAAGGATTTGCTTTACTCATATTAAAACGTTTTAACACCCTTGTGGTGTAATTTGATTGATGCACAAATATACCATCTTGGAAATGCTCTATTTGGAGCCCAAGACAAAATTTTGTCTTTCCAAGATCTTTCATTTCAAACTTGAGTTCTTGCATCATCAACGTCCTTTTGAGTTCCAATAATGTTCAGGTTATCAACATAAACAGCAATGATCACAAATCCTGATAAGGATATTCTTATAAATACGCAAGGGCATATCGCATTATTGATAAATCCTTTCTTCAACAAAAATTCGCTTAAGCGATTATACCACATGCGTCCGGATTGTTTTAATCCATAAAGTGATCGTTGTAATTTGACAGAACAAATTTTCTCAGATTCTTCTGGAATCACTGATCCTTCTGGGATCTTAAATCCGTCTGGGATTTTCATATATATATATATATATATATGTCACTATCTAGTGATCCATATAGATATGCAGTCACAACATCCATAAGGTACATTTCCAAATTTTCGATGTCGTTAGGCTCATTAAGTACATGAATGTGATTGCATCCATTACCGGAGAATATGTTTCATCATAATCAATTCCCAGTCTTTGAGAAAACTATGTACCACAAGTCGTGCTTTATATCTTGTGACTTCGTTTTCTAATTTCTTTTCGCACAAATATCCATTTACACCCGACAAGCATTACATCTTTAGGTGTAATAACCACAAGTACAAACACATTTCTTTTATTTAGGGAGAGTAATTCATTCTTGATGGATATTCGTCATTTCTCCCAATTGGACCTTTTATGGCACTCCAATACGAACTTTGGTTCTGGATCATTTTTATTTTCAAGTTCTTTGGATACGGAAAAGGAGAACATTCCATTATTATCTTCTATTTCATTTCTAGCCCATAATTTTCACGTTGGGCGATGTTAATGGAATTATCATACTTTCTGCATCAAATTCGTCTTCTAGACGAATTCTTTTTATTTAAAATAACTCACCTTTCACAAGGTTTATACTTGGGATGCTTGAGGACAATATTGTCTCTCCAAAGCCTTTTCTCCCCCTAATTATCTTTATTAACTTGCGATAACTTTTCATAAGTTTCGCTCTAACACAGAGTTTCCAGAAACATATTTCATTTGGCCAATATTTTTCTCTCCACACTCATCTTTAGAGTGGAGAACCATAATATTCATTGTCTCTCTACACTCATATTCGGAGCAAAGACTCATAATATTCATTGTCTCTTTACACTCATGTTCGGAGCGGAGACACATAATATTCATTGTCTCTTTACACTCATCTTCGGAGCGGAGACTCGTGATCCTTATTTTCTCTCTACGCTTAACTGCAGAGCGGAGATTCATGCATGCTATATCATTCATTTTTTCGACAATCATATCTGTCCTTGGTTCATATTTTCCCGTAATGACATGGTTAATCGAGATCTCTTTATCAATATCATTGATTTTTATTCAAGTACCTGATCTTATTATTAACCATGACAACAGTCTCATTACTCCTCTTCGGGAGTTTAGTCCTCTTTCCAATAGTCATTTGCTCCTTTTTCTTATGAGGATTTACTTTAGTTTTGGAACCAAAGGGATCTATCACGTTGCTCACGTGCCATAGACACACTATTATTATAAGAGCATTCTAAGCTGGAATATGAGATTTCATTGAACTTCAAGTTCATTATTCATTTATGCAAGGATCACAATGAAATCTCATCCATCAGTATTAGCACTAGATTTGCAATATATCTGAATAATGATCCTTTGAAACTTTGAAGCTCAAGTTCACATTCATTTGTTCAAGGATTTCAACTATTCACGATTCTCTTTATAATGACGGGAGACAATTCTCACCACAATGATAATATGCAAAACTTACAACGAGCACATCAACGAGTGATAGCTCAACATTATTAGAGCGAGATTCATCTACAGCTCTTACGTTTCATCCTCTATTGATGTTAATTATATGTGGTGTGGAAAGCATATATCTTATACACATGCTAAAACATGGAGATTAAATTTCACCATAATTGGTCATTGCAATCCCTTGGATTTGCTTATAAATAAGCTCATTTGAGTGTGAACATAGCCATCTTTATGCATAAATTTATCTCATCAACAATAAGTGACAAATTGCATAACATGAACTCACCAGAGTTATCAAATTCTCCCCCTCAAGATGATAAATCGTACAATATATCCATCTCGAATGAATCCTATTATAGGATCAATAACATAACCAACATTGGTCATGAATTACTTTCTTGGATCCTTTTTGAACTTCCACCTCGCGCGATTAGTAGGAGAATCAAGATAAGCCAAAGAGTGTATACACTAGGTGTTATCATTTGGTGATTCTCTCAATCCTCCCCCTAACGCGGGAAATTCACTTTCATCAAACCATCATACGCAATGAGCTATTTCAACCAAAAATAGAGATTTGGCCACAAACCATATAATTCAGTCATATTTATAATTCGAAGGACATCATTGGCACTCTTCCAATGTATGTTACCCCTCCGATGTAATGCAAATATTTTCAATGTCATTTTGTCTCTCTTTCGATATATCTCCGGAACTTAACAAAAGTTCGCGAGAGTTTAGGAGAATATAACATTTGGTTCCCCTAAGCATTGAAAATCGGCTCGTCTATGCCTTTCATAATCTTTGCATTACCAATATGACACTCACGCTTTCGGCGGAGTCCTTTATTTTTTTGAGAAAAGAGAAATATCGCCTAAAATGTGCACTGTAACATTGTTTGCCAGACCGATATCTTCATCATGATCCGCGTGGAAATCCATCCTGGAGACGCCTTTGTTTCCGCGTGAGGTAGATTTGGTGGACATGCAAACTCCTATCAGACGTTATCCAGGTTTCTCTAATTTTAAGGAACAATGTCTTCGAAACAGTAATCTCTCTGCTCTGTACTTGTTGGGTCTTAGCGAAATGTTTAGAGCAGGAAATAGAGATGTAGGTTTCCAATTGATTCGACAAGCGGCAGATGGAGGTTATGATCTTGCTATATACGCAAGGGCTTGTCTTGACAGAATCATGAATACGAGAATCCAACATGAGTTTTATGTTTATAGAGTAGCAATAAATGGTTGAGCTGCCATTAAGCCAGGTTAGTATGTTGAGAATTGTTCAAAAACAAGTTTATTTAAAGTTAAAAACAACAAGTACTAAATCTAGAATGCCTTACAAGATTAAAAATATATATGATTAGAAGCACATATGCTAATGGATGGTGACCCATTTACAAAGCCCATTTACATGTCTTTCTTAGACGTAAACACAAAATTTACCATTACACGTTTTAGGATTAACCATTTCAAAAATGACTAAACATCCAAATGAACAAAATGATTTTTATTTGCTACATTGTGTTGGCATATCTAATTAAATTTTAGTAGTTGTACTAACTGTCTCAATAATTCTCCTTTACTTGGTTTTAAGAAAGGCTTCCTAAATGTGTAAAACATGTTCTTAAATTTGAATTGTTGTATAGGTAGATGCAAAAGTCCAATTATATATTTTAGGAAAGCTTTCCTGAATGTGTATGCCATCTTCCTATATTTGTGAGTAAATAGTCAGAAGACTTTCTAATCGGAATAAAAAAATAATTAATACTAGAATCGAAACTGGGTTATTATGTTAAAAGAGTTTCTTACAATGGTTGATTTTCTATTGGGCCAATGTATTACATAGAAATTGGTTCAAATTAGTATCTCTAATATCCTTCTGCCCAATAACAAAATTTTCGAAAGCCCATTTACCAAGCCCATTTCAGAGTAAAAGTTTTTTTTAACATTTCCACTTTGCGAAAGGATACAAGCATAGGAAATGAGTAAACTTGAGGAAGGAGTGTGAAAAATAAAGTAATTCATGTCTCTAGAGGTTTTTTAACAACCGCCTTTTGACTCTCTATATAAAGAATTGTGTTCCATAATTGTCATAACCGTGCTCATTTCATAAAGCAAATATGATAAACAAATACTGGTATTTACCACCATACAAAATGTATGTTTATGAGACACGTTCAGTTACAAGGGCAAGAAAGGCCATCATACCTTTCAATCTTCTTTCGTTGCCAGAAGATTAATCATGAAGGTACTCATTCATACTTGTGAGGACAACTTTATCGACTTCAAGAACTCGAAGATAACATGTAAAACCGTAAGAGATATGGCCGGAAGAGAAGAATTATACCAATCCGTTGATCTAGTTCGTTTTCGCAGAAACTATATTGGCGAAACTGATGCTTTCAATCGTAAGTGTTACCAAGCGAGTAACACATCATCATTGTTTTTGAAAGCAATCTCTGACTTCCTTTACACGGAAAGTCAAAATGATGGAATTGAAGCATTGAAGAATATAGCCAATCGTGGTTATGAAGTGGCGATATACTCATACGGTATGATAATGAGGACATTTAATAAAGATTGTGACGATGAGTTATTTTGAAAGTTCGAATTCACGAGAGAATCTGCTAAAAAACTTGGAAACATTGTTAGAAAAGTTGGCATAAGATCGTGGCCTTCGAATCCGCCAAAATTCATCAAAGCAAAGCAACTAGAAATCAATATGGAAGGAGTTCTTTATTGCCCTTGTGCTACGCTTAACAATTGGAGAACCCCGTGGAATGAAATTGAAAAGGAAGATAACATGTGCAACAAATGTTTTTCGGATATAGAAACAGAGTTCTTCTCCAGAGTCATTCCAGATTCATTCAAAAAGTGGAAATGAAACTATTTGATTTTGCATTATTTCTTTTTATGTTTTATGAACATTGTGCTTGTAAAAGAAGTATATTTGAAGTCTTAATGCCTAATATTTATTTATTTGAAATGAAATCTCAATGTTATTTGTGAAGCCATTGGAACATGTTAATGTTAGTAGAATATTGTTGTTCAGTAAGGAAATAGACGTATTCAGGAATCGTCGTAATCTAACACATTTGTTTAGTCCAACTTAGAGTACATGCATGATTCACACTAATAGAAAATGATATTCAGGAAAATGTTTTACATAGTTTGGAAGATCTTCCAAAATCATTCCATAAGCAGCACACACCACACCAAGTATCTAAGACCATTACATCATAACATCAATTATCACTTTACCCATATGAGAACAAGCACAAGCAGAAGAGCAAATGGCACCAACAGAATCTTCGGTTCCATATCAGAGAATGACTTATTCTTGGTTATCAATACTTTCTCTAGCTTGGCAATCATTTCTTCATTCTCTGTCTAAAGCTGCTTCAATACATCAATCTCCACATGAGCTTTTTTAATGTTGTCACTCATGGTCTGTGATTCACCAACTGTCAAGAAATGCATTTTTAACGATATTTCAGCAAAATCACTCTTAAGAGCGACTAGATCTACAGTCACAGCCTCGTCCCACCATTTCAAAATGTGGCACTCTCCATCGTCGTTATTAGAACAAGTGAAAAATCTTCTACCTGGGTCCAATTGAGAACAGCATGTGTCGAGTATTGCCTTACGGCCGCAGTAGCAAACCGTGAGCATGCCATTTTCTTCAACAACAGCCTTACATGCATAATCAGAATCAACAAGATTAGCGCTTGAACTTGATGGCTGGCTATAACTATAACGGCCTATAACTGTCAAGAGTGCAATCAAAATTAATCTCCATCATCTCAAAACCGAATTCATAACATCTTTGGAACACTTAAACTTCATAGACGACATGCGAATTCGAGCTAATAGCGAGCATAAATAAGAAGAACAAGTAACAAAGCATAAATACTTAAGATATCAAAGATTCAGTGGAAGAATATAATTGATAAACGAAATTAAACAAAAAGAACAATTGCGTACCTGCTTGACCCAGTAATTTAGACAGAGAATACAAATCGATTTCCCAGAAATTATGTCGAAAGGATGAAGAAAATGGAAGAGAAGCTGGCTCGATCCCCTTTTGAAGTTTTTTTCCGGATCTACAAAGAGTTTCGTCGAAGAGGATTAAGAGCGATAAGATCTTATTTGGTTTTGATTCTGAAACGTTATTTGATAACATTAAATGAATTCGCAAAAAACAAGTCCGAACAGATAGCTCAGATGGTTTATACACTTCATTCACTAACCGAGTACACAACGACCCTCATGTCCCAAGTTTGAATCCCTATATGGGATTTTTTTTTGCTGTATTCAGTAAAACGTATTACAATTTAGGGAAGTCTTCCTAACCTATTTTTAGACTCTAAACCCTAAGCGCAAACATCATTCTTTATGGTTAAAATCTATACACTAAACCACTTCTTAACCCTAAACCCAAGAAAATTAATTAACAGTATGTAATATCGAAACACTCCTTTCTAGTGGTTAAAATCTATATCCTAAACTACTACTTGATGAACCTAAGCAAATTAATTTACAGTCTGGAATATTGTATATTCTCTTTCTAGTGGTTAAAATCTATACCCTAAACCCCTACTTTATGAACCCAAGCATATTAATTTACAGTATGGAATATCAAAACCCCTATTTTAGTGGTTAAAATCTATACCCTAAACCATTTCTAAACCCTAAACCCAAGCAAATTAATTTAAAGTCTGGAATATCGTATATCCCCTTTTTAGTGGTTAAAATCTATATCCTAAACCACTATTTGATAAACCCAAGCAAATTAATTAAAAGTATGGAATATCTAAACTCCACCCTTTTTGTGGTTAAAATCTATACTCTAAACCACTTCTAAACCCTAAACCTAAGTAAATTAATTTATAGTCTCGAATAACAAAACCACCCCTTTTTAGGGGATATTCTGCAAACCATTCATCAAGAGTTTCCAAGCATCTTTGTAAAAGTAGTTCAACTGAATTCAAGACTGCGGCTTACATGAGATAAATGAGTGTGTTCTTTTTTGAACTCAAACTACGTCATTAGAAATCAGATAAGACGTTCATCTCTTAAAACTACTTCATTTTCTGGAAATCATAATATATATATCCAGGAAGCTATACCCAAATAATTTTAAAGAAATTTGTTCATCTCAATTCGAAACGATTGTCCATCATTCTTTTGGTTTGTGTAATTACTAGATAACCGTCAATATTTTAGTTAAATCAATTTATAATTTATCTCATAAACCTTTGGCCATAAGGTCTGAATACAAAGTGTTTTTGAATTAATAAGAAACGGGACAAACATGCTTAAAACATAAATATCATTACAACATTATAAAGAGAGATGAGGTACATAGTCTTAAATAACAAAAGATTGCAAAACATAAATATTCATTATAAAATCTAATTTCAGAAAGTAGCATGCTCCCTAGTCCACGCCTCAGCAAGGGATTTGAACACAACATTTTCCGATATGTAGAGGTTGGCAATTTCATCAAAAACCTGGTCATCTTCTCCAACTTTTGGTTCTTTCAGCAAAGAATAAATTGATTCCAGAAGTTTTGGAATGGTGTCCAAAATTGTTCATTCGTCCCTGGCCATCAACTTAGGAAGTAAAACGTACCCATTTTTATCAATGTTTGGATGATACACATTTGTCTTGAAGAAGAACCTTGGTGGTTTGAAAGGATATTCAACAAGAAACCAAAGAGAACTTGAACAAGCCTCCTTCGTATGGAGAATTTTCAGGTCCAATCATCATGCCTTCACAATTGTAAATGTCACCTTCAACCGGACCAATGCTAACAAAGGGAAGGGGATTCTTCTCCAAACTTTTCAAAGCCTTCTTAACATGTTTTTGTAGGAGCGACATGATTTCCTGAATTTAAAAAAAAAATGAAACGCAGGTAACATGTTTAGATATATTTGTGAATTACAACAACATACGGAAACGCATGTAGCATGTTTAGAAAACGCAGGTAAAAACTCTTCAACCTTTCGCTTATAAACCGAAAGGAAAGCATTAAAAATTTGAAAGTGTATTTAGAAACTGGCCAAATGAAAGATGAAAACAAGTTTGCTTAATTCTAAATAAGAAAGAGATAGAGATACCTGAACTCGAAGAATAAAAGGAAGAAACAAGTGAAACTAATCGATATATTTGTATATGTAAATGTGACTCTATATATAGACAAAGGAAATGGGTGTCTAGTCAACTTTGGAAATAGTGAACCGATGCAACTTTTCAAACAATCACTGACCAGTTACATCTTTCCAATTCATCTTTGACCAGTCACACAGTTTCCAACTTGTGACTTTTCAAACAAAAACAATGAGTAACGGTAATTTTGAAACCGATAGTTTTCAGGAAGCAATATTAAATCTATACTTTTAAATTCGTTCAACTGACTTTGATCGTCGGACTTGAATGATATTCATACAGTAAACTAACTTGTATATTATACATCTCAATGAATATACAGGAAACTATTACAGTTATTCATGAAGGTCTTCAAAAATTATTTAATTAAAAATAAAAAATAAATCGTCAACTAGATTCGAACTTGGGACATGAATGATATGCAATTATGTTGTTTAGGTACTAGGCTAAGTTAATACTCCGTGTATTCTAGTAAGTTAAAAGTATATATATTGCTAACAATTAATAAAATTCTGGAAGGCCTTACACTTTTTAAGGAAGGTATTCCGAATGTTTTCCCATTCGTAACTGGAATTTGAAACCTTTCAGGAAACAATAAATCAGTTTTAGGAACGCATTACTTAAAACCTGTAATCGTTTTCAGCCAACATTTAAAAGAGACGATACATTTATGTTCCTGAAACAAAAAAAAACATGAAACATTCCATAAAATAATGTTGCAAACACTTCTAAATGATAAATAAAGAGAGAGAGTATCATATTGAGAAGAATAAATCAGAAAGTAATGTATGATGTGTCATCCTCGTAATCCTTGCAAGCATCCATGTGTAAACTCCAAATCTTATCCTCATATCGCTGTTCTGCAGGTGCTCTTGTTATGGCCAGGAACACCACATCTACTGCACTTATGTGATTTTAGAACCTGGAACTCCAAACTCTCCAACTGATAAGATCCTCTTAGTTGGAGGTCTGCCACTGCTTTTTTTAGTCTTTGGTGGTGGACATAAATAGCCTAACACAGCCTCTGGATACTCACAAGTACTCAAACCTCCACAAGGATGTATTCTTTCAGCATAAGCTTTAGCAAACACTTCTGCGGAGTGGAAAGCATCCACAAACTTGTTTTCATCCAATTTGAACGCTTAGTAGCAGCAACAACATGAATGCAAGGAATCTTATATATATCAAAACATTGCATGTGCAATGCTTCTGTTCCAGATTCACAACAAACTTCCTAGCTTCATCTTTAACCTCAAACTCATATCTATCAACCTAGTAGACATTAAGTGTCATAGAAGCATCATATCTTGATACCAGCTTCTTCACTAAACGAGGTGTAACAATACTCTCATTTTTCTTGGCAGGTTCCCAGCGCTCGTGAAACCATGTCGTGAGCGTCAATCTAATAGTCTACAGCAGTGACATTATTTGCAACTCACGAGGTGTTTTTAACATCGAATTCAGAGACTCTGCAATGTTTGTGGTCATAATATTGTACTTGTTTCCTGGAGCAAAGTAACGAGCCCACTTCCTGACATATGCATCTACCAAATACTTAGCTAACCTTGGACTTCCATATCTTTTATCACTAAACAGCGCATTGAACTCATGGACTGTATAGGCATTAGCAGCAGATTCTACCAAAGGAATCAATCCGATTTTTCCATACCTTGTTTTGATGTTATTGATCAGATGAATCCTACAAATCCCATGATGTGCACGAAGATAAACATTTGCAAGAGCTGCTGCGATGCTTTGAGCTCTATCTGAAACAAAAACAAGGTCTTCTGCATCAGGGATCATATATGTCAACCGTTTGAAAAACCAAGACCATGCTTCTTCGTTCTCTAAATCAACAATTGCAAATGCTAGAGGGTATAAGTGGAATTTCCCATCTTGTGCACTAGCTCCTAGAAGAGTACCCTTACACTTTCCATTGAGGAATGTACCATCAACATCTATAATTCTCCTACTCAATGAAAAACCTCTTATTGATGCTCCAAATGCAACAAATGTATACTTGAACTTCCCAGCAGCCTCCATCTCAAGATATCTTTTTGATCCAGAGTTTGTCTCTTGAAGTTTGAACAACCACTTTGACAAGTTTTAATAACTGTCTTCAGGAGTACCTCTCATCAAATTATGAGCTTCTTCTTTAACTCTCCATGCTTGTTTGTAGTTGATTTGAACCCCATGATGGATCCTAACTTGCTCAATAATATGCTTCGGATTGAGTCCATCCTTTTTTTCTCCATAGTTGCTGCAAATCAAAAAACCAAGCAGTTTTGCACTTGCTTGTCTATAGTTCGCGTTTCTGTGAGTCGTGTCACAAGTATGACCATGTACATACTTCTTCACCACAAAAAATTGAGAATCTGGAAGCCTTGTTGCCCGCATCCTCCAAGTGTACTTAGCATCAACGCAGCCTAAAATCACTCTATCCTTGTTTGACCAAAGCGTCCTGAATTCGAACTTCCACTCCAATGCCCAATTCTTCATCCTTGTCATCATCTCTGGCTTGTTATTGAAATATTTATTGACACATATAACATCCCCAGATGTTGAAGGACAAAATCCGGTATGAAGAGGAGGAAGATCTGGAACAGGATGCAAAAGAGCATAAGGCTCTCCTCTATCATAAGTTGATGACGAATTGATGTTTGCTGCATTTGCCTACAACAAAAAAATGACCAACAAAAAAATGTCCAACTAAGATTATGTTATTCAGGAAGACTATCCTGGATCATAAACAACAAGAACTAAACAGATATTTCTTCTACAATAATGGTGTAAGAAGGCTTACATTTTGTTTTCCATGCGAATTCTTGTTTGCTGCAGTTGCAGGAATGCCATTTATATTCGAATTGACATTTTCCTGCAACAAAGAGTGACTAAACAAGATGTTCATCTGTTTAGGAAATATATCCTGTTAAATTAGGAAGACTGTCTTGAATCGTAAACAACAAGAAATATACAAATGTTTGGTCTACAATAATGGTGTAAGAAGGCTTACATTCTGATTTGCATGCGAATTGTGATCCACATAATTTGAATCACCAGATATATTTTGCGAAAACTGTCTGTCATGCAAGTTTTGAACTTCAAAAACCTCTTCAGTTGTGCTAGCAACATTCTCCAATACTGCAGGATATATATCACCTACCTGCAATGAATAACAAGGTAAGTCACTGTGAATAGAAGAGTTTTACAATTATGAAGCTACTCAAGAAAGGATTGCTAATCGTTAAGCATAGACATATCATTTCAGGATCAAGCTTTCGTTTGTTGATAAAAGTTCTTAACTGCCGATCATTTCCTATAGCTATTGGAGGAGAATCTTCAACAAATGCCTTCATTCTTTGATGAAGCCCATAAGAGAGACTAAACTGTCTATTCTTTATATCAAAATCTTCAGTAATAATCTTGACTAAATCACTGAAACTAACTTCTTCCTCAACATCAAACAGTGAGGCTCTTCTGTTAACATCCACTTCAAATTCCCACTGCATCTTGTCGTTTCTTTTCCATTCACCACAAACACAGTAAAGATCCAACATGTTTGATCTACAACCGCAAAAACAAAGCAACTAAATGAATCACAAATCAATGTTTAGGCAAAATTACAAATCAATGTTCACGGCTTCAATCCCAGCCACATTCTACAACCGCAACTCATTATATGGACACGAGCTACATTGTTCTAAGCAAGATGCAGCCTTAAACTAAGCTACATTGTTCTAGATCAAATATAGACACAAGCTACATTGTTCTAAGCAAGATTCAGGCTTAAACTAAGCTACATTGTAGATTGGAGATATATAACTGTTGACAGATTCATAATAATGAACACATCAATAAGTTGAGGAAATGAAATCGGTTGAGAAGAGCAGACATTGGAGATTATTCATGATGATATAACGTGTTTTACCTTAAACGAGTTTTACCTTAACGTAAGATAGATTTGAAGAATTGAAGAGTATTTCGAGAATAGATGAAAGCGAATTTCAAAATGAACAAATCAGAGTAGCACAAGACGAGGTAGAGGGGTATTTACAAGCGATGGGACGAGCTTAAGCGGAGGCGGAGTGTATACAAGGTCTGAGGAAGCAACGGAGATGAAGTAGAATTTGGTCTCGTAGAAGAGAGATAGGTCAATCTCCGTCGGAATCTCTCCGTCGTCGCCTCTTGGAGCTCCGTCGGAATCTCTTCGTCGTCAATCTCCGTCGAATTTCCGTTGAATCTCCGCCGTTGCGGAATCGTGACCTAATTGTTTGACAAGGAGGAGATACAAAAGGAAGGATACAATGGTAAATAGACAGAGTTAAGAATGCTATTTTTTGATACGGGGAAATAAGGGCCACGATTGTCATTAGCCATGTTTTTAGTGCCAAATAATGCATTTTCTCAAATATAAATCAAGTTACAAAAAGCAAATTGCAAAACGTTTTCAACGTGATGTTCGTTGAATTCATAAAATAAAGCAATTAAATATCATAAAAATCTTAACAAAATAACTAGATTTTGACCTGCGCTTTTTAAGCGCGGGTTTATTTTCTTTACAAATTAATTTTGTTTTATTTATTTTATTATTAGTAATTTAGATTTTTTTATTACGAAATTTAGTTTTGTATATAATTATTCAACCATATTATAAAAAGTAGTTAATAGTTTACACTTAAAATAAATAAATTATGTGTTATTTGGAAAGAGGTATATCACAAAGAAAGAGATTAAAATAATGATTTCATATAATAAGTTTTAATCCGCATTGTATCGTAAGATCATGATTTTAAAAAATTTGTTTTATTTTTCTTATGAAAGTTATTTGATATACGTTTAAACTTTATTGCATTTACTTATTAAAATTTTTATAAACCAACATATATATAATTTATTATGTTTAATATTTTAATAGTTAAATATTTTAAATAACAATATATTTTTATTTTGAACTTTTTAAATATTCATATAATTGAAATTGATTAATTAGACTTTTTAACCTTTTTTATTGAACAAAGTTGAATTTTAATATTTATAATCGAAATTGGCTAATCTATTTTTCAACATGTGTTGTAACGGTATATAATTTGAAAATTCCATGGAACAACCCGTTAAAACTGCATTCAAACATGAACTATAATTTGACATATCATATATTTGAATAATATAATATTAAATAATTATAATATTTTTATTAAATTAAAATATATCAATTGGAATTAGTTAAACCCGTACAAAGTTCATTTATAGAAATCAAAATTGGTTAATTTATTTTCAACCCATTTTTTATAATAATTTAAATATTTGCATTTTGATGGAACACTCCGGTAAAAAATGCAATTGTAAAAAGTCATTTTCTTAAGAAATTAGTAAATTAAAAATATTTTATAAGATTTTTTATAATATAAAAATAAATATTTATATTTGAAACAAAAAAAAAGATATTAATTAAACAATATTATCTTATATATACAAAATAGTTTATGTTTAAATTATTTAGTTTTATTAATCAAATGATTTAACAATTTCATGATTATATATATATATATATATATATATATTAATTAAGAAATTGGAACCTATTATACTTAGCTTGTTTGGATATATGTCTAGTAATTGTCTTGTTTGAAAACATGAATAGTAGAAAAAATGTTATATTCCTTAATTACCCTTAATAAGTTTTAAAACCACCCTTAAATCTCCAATGGCATATTTTGTAAATAACACATTACCCAAAGGCTAATCTCTCAATCACTCTAATTTTTTAATAGTATTGGTATGTTTAGATTTTAACAATTGTTAAATCACACCAACTATTCTATGTAAAGAATATAACTAATTGTCTAAAAAGAGGAATGTACGAAGCCATAAAATAAGATAAATTACAAAACAACATATGCTAACTATAATAATATATTGTTCCAAAAAAAACTATAAATCTCCAAGAATATTTAGTAGATATTTTCTAAATCTTATCACAATAAAATATGATATAATCTCCGAATAAATCTAACTATAATAAGAAATATGGTATATTCTCACAATTATTTTTTAAAAAATCTAATTAAAAAATTCTGCTATATGATTTTTATAAAGTTGTCATTGAAAAACACTATAAATAACCCCTATCACATTCATATCCCAGACACTTTTTTCAATATAAATTTTGAGTGACTAACATTTTTCGTATATTAAATGTTAATCTCAATTCTCATCTTTTTCAATGATCGAGTCTTCTTATACTAATTAATAAAAAATATTTTGGTTGTGCAGATATAACACACATATACATAAAGAAGAAGAAATATGCAAATGAGAGATCAAACCAAGTCTCCAAAGCAAATCTCAAAAATTGAGAACACAATTTTCCGCCACAGGTGTATAATTTTTTCAATTTCATGGTTTATGGTTATATATCAGCTCTTTCACTAATTACCATTAATAAATCTGCTATTTTTGTCAGCTAAAAGATATGAGGGATGTAATTCATCAAGTCAACGTCATTCATGTCTCTATTTCATAGCAAGACTTCTATGATATTGTTGCTTATTGTGACAACCGGTTGAAATTCAAAATCTGCAATTATACCTAATGAAAAATGAGTCAATCTCTTACTTTAATTCTATAATAATTCAAATTCAGCAATTCTCATCTTATATAAGTTTTTTTAAAAGTTAATTTATGGTATGTTTACTGTTTTGTTTTTCGTATGAGTTTATCGTTTATTATTTTTCAGTTTTTGTAAGATCTCAACTCGGTCTATCTAAAGATAGAAAGAGTTTTAGGGTTTGGAATTAGGGATTCTAAAAGAAGAATTTAAGAACACGGTGAGATTTGGGAAATTAGGGTTTGTAAGCCGGCGTTTCCGAGATGGAAGCCGGTGAGGAATGGTTAGAAAGTCGCCGGAGAGATTTTAGGTCAAGAATCGCTCTAAAGTCTCTCAAGCCGAAAATATTAAGAAAAGCGTATCTTTCATTGAATGTCGGGGTTCCCTTATATAGGGTTACAAGTCGGTTTATTAATAAAAGGAAAGTACGAGATAATTACGAATATTTCCTAATAACTCGGCTATGCCTTGATATGGAATTTTCCCTTTTGCCGACTTTACCGTACAGCGCCCTTGGACCCGACACCTTCCAAACCCTAGTGAAAGCCGGTTTAGCCCGAGTTCGGTTTAACCTAGTTTTACCGCCTTGGGCTTTGTCGCCGACTTTCCCTTCTGGGCCGGCCTAAACTCATGAATAGGCCTCTTTAGGAAAGTGCTAATCTTGACTCTAACAATAAGCCCCCCCCCCCCCCCCCCAGTGTGGCGACTTGTACTCAAGTCGTCATTACGAGGAGTTAACTCATGGTTTATGATATGATTTCGGTTTGGCCCATATCTGTCGTTTATCGAGGTACGTCGCTATTTCGGCCCATATTACTATTTTTATTGGGCTGGTCCAAACTTGGCCTAGAATGATGAAATCGAACGAACCGGTTTTGAAAACCATTAATGACCCGTCGGAACCGGAATTGATTCTCGGTTCAATTACTGGGTAGGTGCAACATACGAAGCGTCGCCTAGGTAACGATGCGCCTTGGTTCCTGCGCCGTCATTTTGCTATAAATAGTTCCCTCATACTTCATTTTTCTCATTTCGCTCAAGTGGAGAAGTTTCAAGAGGTAATCTTCTCTCTGTCTTATTTATTTTCCGGCCATATTTCCGCCGTCGCTCCGCCTTGTGTTCTTAGGATTTTAGATCGAAGCATTACTTTTTTGTTGCGTTCTTCTTCTGTTCTTCCGAAAATCATGTCTTTGATCCGTTGTTCAACGGGAAATGATAAAGAAGTTGTTTCGGTATCTTCTGCGGATGATTCATTAAGTCGTCCATCCGCTTCTACTTTTTCAAATGCTTCGTCCGACTTGGAAAGCCGTCCTGCTTGTTCTGAGATCGAAGAGTTCAGGCTTCGCTGCGAGTCGTCACACCAAGCTGCTGCTGAGACTTCGGGCCGAGAAATTTTTACCGTCCCACAGCTTCGAGACGAGGACGCGATTGATACCGACCAAGATGTTTCCCACGAAGACGTCTCTTCTCCTGTGTTACCTGTCGAACCGAGAGAGCTATATGGTAATGTTTTCGGGACTCGATCTACTGCAGAGACGGTTAGATCTTCGCTTCGTGGTTGTGGAGCAGATCCGGCGATTAAGGTTATTATACCCTTTCCGCTCGACCGTCCTTGGACGCCTCCGCCCGGCTATATGACCGTGTACGAATCGTTTTTTATGAACACCAAGTCTGGCGGTTGTCGCTGTTGGTTTCCGTTGCCCGACTTGCTAGTTTCGTACTGCTTTCGTCGCGAGATCGCCATTTCCCAGCTTTCGGCCGTCGCGGTGCGCCATATGGTCGGTCTCTTAATGCTGGGTGCTGAAGCCGGCGTCACAATCACTGCGAGTGTTTTTGAAGAAATGACGTCGATCAATGCTATGTGTTCCAGCCCGGGGTGCTATGCAGTGAAGTTCAAAAGTGGCCATCGTATACTGACAGATGCCCCTAAGAAAATTAATAATTGGCAGAGAAATTATTTCTTTGTTGAAATTTCCTCATTAGTCGTCCCTGGTGAGCACAGGGAACTCGTCAGGACTTCTTGGAACACAGATCTTGGTAGATGTCGTTCTAAATTTGCCGTCATTCGCATGTGATGATTTACTCAAATTTTCTTTTTTTTGCTGCAGTGCATCATCCGTTGTTCAAGCCGTACCCCGACAACTACTTCTCAATTCTTGAAAAGATCCAATCTCTCGGTCTTCGCCAGTGGTCGGATCTCTCCCGGGATCGCATAACCAAGACGCTTCCGCAAATCTCCAAAGGTCAGTTTCTTTTTGAGCGTAACTCGTCATTGCGATTTCTTCTCTTTTTTTAAGACTTGTTTTTTTTTATCTCTTTAGTGAAGTGGAATACCACGGTGAAGGTCACTCCTGAGCAACTCGTGAAACCTGGGAAAATGGGCAAGGTGCAGCGAATCAGTTCCGTTGATTATTCCAAGGAGATTTCATCCCAACCGTCTTCTTCTGCCAAGTCGTCAAAAGGGACGGACGCGCCTCCTCCGGCTTCAGTCGGCAACCAGCTTGGTGAGAAAACCGTGGCTCGAGCGGCAAACTCCCCTTCCCTTCTGCCTAAGGTTCTGTCACGGAAGAGACCTGCCGATGATAAGTCGGTTCAAGATAAACCGGCAAAGGCGTCGAAGACCGGCAAATCAGCTCAGGATACTTCTAAGGAGGTGGCGCCCGTCAATGAGCCTGCTAAACAAAAGGACCCGTGGCAGCATTTTTACAAGTTCAAGGGGACCGTTCCCGACTCGTCTGGCAGTTCTAAGCCTTTTGAGTCTAACAAGGAACTCGTCCTGGTGCGACCACGGCGCGAGGTGAAAGAAGGGGAAGTGCGCCCTTCAATCCATAACTTCGCTTATCAATATGAGAGCGAGGTTCCTTTCATCAACAACCCCCGAGCTTGTTTCGATATGCTAACATGCGTGAGGGGTAATGAATCAGATTGGCCGGTTTTAGAGGAATTGCCTCACTCTGATGCCATCGTCAGGCTAAAGCATGCTGAGGCGACGGTAGGTTTTTCGATACTAAAATTTCATTTTTTGTTAAAACGACATCCCTTCTTCTTTTAAACGACCTTTGCTGTTTTTCAGATGATCGCGGCTTCGAACCGTGTGGCTTTGGAGAGTTCCTGGGCCCAAAAGAAACTGGCTGACGCGGTTACCAAGCAGGATGATCTTCTAAAGAAGATCAAGGAAGAGAAGAAGGTTTTGGCGGCGAGCAACCTGGTTCTGGAAGGAAAATTGAAGGAGGCTGAAGAGAAGTCAAAAGCCGATTTCCTCAAATTTCAGCTGGAGAGAAAACAGCTGCAGAAGTCTTGTCTTTACCTGGTTCAAAAGGAGCGGGAGAGAGTCGAGGCTGCTGCTAGGACGAAGGCGCAGACCCATTTCGACCTCATCCAACGCTATATCGGTGACCAAGAAACCGCTGTTCCGATGCAGGTCAAGCAGGCTCAGATTTCCGGTCTTAAGAAATGTCTGGAGAAACTTAGCGGGCAGGGCGTGTCGGTTCCTCAAGCTGTTCTGGACCAGATAGCCGCTGACGAGGTCGCGGCGGATGCGGAGTTGGATAACCTGGACGTTGTGACGAAGGAGGAGCTTACATTTGTGCTCTCACCTATTCATCATCCCCTCCTTGACCATTCTCACGATTCTCCTCCTCCTGTCCCGCGGCATGTCGACCAATTTGGGACAAATGTCGGCATTATCCCGGAGGCGGTTCCGGCCGATCTTGTCCAGTCTGTTCGGACAGACATTTCAGCTGCGGACGGCGGGCCTTGAGTAGTCGTCAAATGTCTTTAGTATTTATTTTGTATTGGTTTTGTAATAACTTTTATTTATATTTGCAAACTCTTATCTTTTTGGTTGAATCGTTATTTTGCATTAAGTTTGTTTTAAGCTTGATAGCGATTAGAATCATTCTATCTTTAAAGCTTTTACTAAACTTTAGCAATAACGATTGGGATATGCGACCAGGTCGGGCTACTGTATTTAAACTTGCAGCGACTCTTAGATCAAAATATTCAAACGCGCCACCAACTTACTAATTTAAGCTTGCCGTCAAATCGGCGATTTAGTGGATTCTCTAGTAGTCGGACTAATCTCGTATTTAAAAGTTTATCCTTAGACGATTTAGTGACTTGGAATAGTCAGACTAATCTCGTATTAGGCTTGTCGTCAAACTCTAAATGATTTTAGCGACTCTTGCCATGAGGCGGTTTGCGAGGCTTACTAGTGCTCGGCTTTTATTCTTAGGGTGGGGGAATGTGCGATGCTGTGCTCGACTTATTTGTTATCACCCACCGCTGAGAATTTGCGGGACGGATCCCGGCTTTTCCTTACCACGATGTGCACCTCGTGCGCAAGGAAGACCACGCCCCTGGCCAGGAGGCGTGATGCTAATGATGCGAGTCGTTTGCTCGTCTTTTTGCGAGTTGATACTCGGATTTTTGCGAGTTGATACTCGGCTTTTTGCGAGTCGATACTCGGCTTTTTGCGAGTTGATACTCGGCTTTTTGCGAGTTGATTCTCGGCTTTTTGCGAGTTGATACTCGGCTTTTTGCGAGTTGATACTCGGCTTTTTGCGAGTTGATACTCGGCTTTTTTTAGTATCATCAAATATTTTAATGAAAGGACTTACCTGATTTTTGGCTTTGCTTCTCTTTCAAGACGGTTATCTGAAAAATAAGGTTTTTATTAGATTTGTGACTGTGCCGGTAAAGGCTGCCTACGTATCCTCCGAGGAAGAATCAAGTCACTCGTAGTTCTTAGTACATAATCTTTTTTTTTTTTTTTTTTTTTTTTTTTGGCGCCTTGCCGTCTTAGTGGTACTCCTTCAGGCTTGCCGAGTTCCAGGATCGAGGTAAAGCCTTGCCTTTCGTTGACTCAAGCTCGTAGACTTCTGGTTTGACGACTTTGGTGACTTTGTAGGGTCCTTCCCATTTCGCCCCGAGTTTCCCTGCTCTTCGCTCCTTGGTGTTTTCGTAAACTTTGCGGAGGACGAAGTCACCGACTTGAAAATGGCGTTCTTTGACTTTCTGGTTGTAGTACCGAGCTGCGAGCTGTTGGTAGTTTTGAATCCTGAGTAGGGCTCGATCCCGTTCTTCCTCTAAGGTGTCGAGAGCCTGGATTAGCATCTTTTCGTTGATTTCAGTATGGTGCGGCATGAGAGAGCGGCGGAGAGTGTAAATGTTAGCTTCTGCCGGTACCATTGCTTCCACGCCAAAGGCTAAGGAAAATGGGGTGGCTCATGTTGCACTGCGGGGTATCGTTCTATGCGACCAGAGGACTCCGTCTAACTCATCTGCCCAAACTCCTTTTTTGCTTTCAAGGCGTTTTTTGATGCCGGCAATGATGGTTTTATTTGTAGCTTCGGCTTGGCCATTCCCCTGAGGATACCTTGGTGTCGACTTGCTAAGGCGTATATCCCACTTCTTGCAGAATCCTTCGAATACTTTCGAGATGAATTGCGATCCGTTATCTGTGACGATCTCATAAGGTAGCCCAAAACGACATATTATATATTTCCAGACGAAATTTTGAACCTGGACATCGTGGATGGCGACGTAAGCCTTGGCCTCTACCCACTTTGTGAAGTAGTCGGTCATAATGAGCAGAAAACGTCTTTGATTGGATAACGGTAATGGTCCAACGATGTCCATTGCCCATCTCATGAATGGGTAAGCCGCAGTTGACGTTGTGAGTAGCTCTGTAGGTCGATGTATGAATGGCGCATGTCTCTGACACTTTTCACACTTGTTAGAATAGGTTTCGCAGTCGGTTATCATAGTCGACCAATAGTGACCAATCAACTTGATTTTGAGGGCGAGAGATCTGCCTCCGGAGTGGTTTCCGCTTGCTCCAGAGTGCGTTTCTTCAAGAACCCGACTTACTTCGTCTCCATTTATGCATCTGAGGAGGATCTTGTTAGCAGAATACTTGTAGAGGATACCTTCATGTATAGTGTATCGCGCGCTTTTGACTTTAAGTCGTCGTGCTTCCCATTTATCTTCTGGGAGCTTCCCTTCCGTCAGGTATGCTCTTATCGGAAGTCGCCAGTCTTTGTTGTCGCCGGTTAGGACAGCGATGAGGTCTATGCCCTTTGCTTGAATATTGTAGCACATGTCGTCCTTATCACTCAGGATCATTTCTTCAGTTTCTTCCTGATTGCTCTCAGGGGGCGGGATGCCTGGCTCGTGGATCGTTTCTACCGGGATCCGTCGACAGAGATTGGGATTAGATGCCAGCGACGCAAGTGCATCTGCCGGGGCATTCTCCTTTCTTGGTATCTGGACAATGTCGAAGAATTCGAAGGAACTGGTGAGTTCCAACGCCGTCTTTCGATAAGCCTCCATTCGTTCATTTTTAGCTTCGTAGTCGCCGTTGATCTGGTTGGCTACAAGCATGGAATCACAGTGGGCCAAGAGATGTCGTACTCCGATTTCCATGGCTAGTCTGAGACCGGCTAACAAAGCTTCGTACTCGGCTGTGTTGTTAGAAGCCGTGAAACCTAGTTTGAATGACTGCTCTAATATCTCGCCGGTTGGTGATATGAGACGTATCCCTATCCCGGCTCCTTTTTTAGATGAAGCCCCGTCAACGAACAGTTTCCAATTTTTGTCTTCTGTCTCGGTACCGACATCCAATTCAGGTGATAATTCGACAAGGAAACCAGCTATTACCTGCGATTTGGCGGTTGTCATGTTCCTTTACTCGATGTCGTACTCACTTAACTCTATTGCCCACTTGGCTAGACGACCAGACTGTCCCGGGCTATGAAGTATCGTTCGAAGAGGTTGACTGCTTAATACATCAATCGTATGTGACTGAAAATATGGTCGCAGCTTCCGTGCCGAGATGACGACTGCGAAAGCCAGTTTTTCCATTGCAGGATACCTGGTTTCGGCTCCGTTCATTGTTTTGCTGACGTAGAAGATCGGCTTCTGTTCTCCTCGATCTTCCCGAACTAGCACGCCACTCACTGCTGTTGTTGAAACGGCGATGTAAAGCAGCAATGTCTCACCATTCTCGGGTTTAGACAGTATCGGCGGGTTCGACAAGTAGTCCTTGAGTTGGATGAAGGCTTCTTGACACTTCTCGTCCCACACGAATCTTTTGTTCCCTCGTAGGAGCTCGTAAAAAGGCAGACATTTATTCGTTGACCGGGATATAAACCTGTTCAAGGCGGCTATGCGGCCAGTGAGGCGTTGTACCTCTCGAGTGTTCTTGGGAGATGGTAAGTCGATTATGGCTGTGATCTGCTTTGGATTAGCTTCTATTCCTCTCTGAGTTACCACGTATCCTAGGAACTGTCCCGATGTCACCCCAAATGTACACTTAGTTGGATTAAGTTTCATGCCGTATCGGTTAAGTATGTTGAAACATTCCTTTAGATTACCGACATGCTGAGAGGCAATCAGAGACTTGACTAGCATGTCGTCGATATAAACTTCCATTGTTGCACCAAGTTGCCCTGCAAACATCCGGTTTACCAGCCGCTGGTAGGTGGCGCCGGCGTTTTTGAGGCCGAAAGGCATGACTTTGTAGCAATACGTGCCTCGTTCAGTGATGAAGGCCGTCTTTTCTCTGTCGTCTGGGTTCATGAGGATTTGGTTATACCCTGAGAACGCATCCATGAACGATAGCAGTTCGTTCCCGGCCGTCGCCTCAACAAGTCGGTTGATGTGCGGCAGCGGGAAACTATCCTTGGGGCAAGCTTTGTTGAGATCCGTGAAGTCGACACACACTCTCCACTTCCCGTTTTTCTTCTTCACGACCACTGGATTGGCCAGCCAGTCAGGATATTTGACTTCTTGGATTGAACCGGCTTCGAGTAGCTTCTCTACTTCATCGTTGACTGCTTTAGCTCTTTCTGGGCCGAGTTTTCGCCTCTTTTGCTTGACTGGCTTGTAAGTCGGATCGACATTCAACTCGTGAGTTGTAATGGTTGGGTTGATACCCTTCATATCCTTCATTGTCCACGCAAACGTTGTAACGTTTTGCTGTAGGAAGGTGATCAGTTCCTCTTTGATGTCGTCCGGTAATCCTGCGCCAATGCCCACACACTTTCTTGCATCTGATTCGTCAATGATGACTTGCTGGATTAGTTCTTTCTCCGGTCCTTTTCTTCCGTGTTCTGTGTTGATCATGCAGGAAGGCACCTTAATCTTATGTTCTCTCGCGAAACACGACCGACTTGCGCTCTGGCATCCTTTGACTGTCTGGATTCCTTTAGGTGTCGGGAATTTCAGACATTGATGGTACATCGAGGATACCGCCTTCATGCTATATAGCCATGGAGTTCCAAGGATCACGTTATAGATGGTTGGCTTGTCAATGACGTGAAACCTCACCAATCTGTTAACTCCTCCTGCGAAGACAGGCAACTTGATCGTTCCAATTGTGTACGTCGTCTCACTTGTGAACCCGGTGAGCGGCTTGGCCTTCTGCTTGATATCCTCCTCCTTAATGTCCATCTTCTTGAGTGTATCTAGGAAAATTAAGTCTATCGAGCTCCCGGTGTCCACCAGTATTCGAGATACTTGGCAACTTCCGATCAGAAGCTCAACCACCAGCGGGTCGTTATGAGGGTAGTGAGTTCCATAGAGGTCCTGGTCGGTAAAGATGACGGGCGGATCGTCTGATAGGATTGGTTGAGGCGCCTTTTTCGCGGCCAATGCTAGGCGTTCATAGACCTTGATTGACCGGACCGAATCATTTACGGAGATTAGACCACCCATGATCATGTTGATTCTTCGGATGGTCTTGGGGGTTTCTTCTTCGTCCTCCTCCTCTTCTTCTTCACGGTTACGTTTCAAAGCTATGCTTTTGATACGCCGTGGCGGTTTATCTTGCTTGGGAGCCTGCTCGTCGGCTTTGTCTTCCTTCTTCTGTCCCGATTCTTCCTTCTTCAACCTTTCGATGGCCGCCTTGATTTCTTCATTGGAAAGTCGGGAGTAGAGTGCGTTTCTGAGATTCCGACATTCAGCCGTGTCGTGCGACGTAGCTTGATGGTATTCACAGTACTTGTCCCCCGTAGCGGAGGCTGCTTGCGCCTTCTTCGCCTCTTTCCCTCTTTTATTCCACGGCTTTGATGACCGGGACTTGTCGGCGCCGTCCACAACCATTGTTTTGGCGCTTTTACCGTCGTAATGCTGCCTGGGTTCTCTTTCCTCTTTCTTATCTGCCTGTTTGCCAGACCCGAATCTCTTTGCCAATGCGACCTTCTTCTCCTCCAATTCCACGAATTTGTTTGCCCGATGGAGTGCGTCCTCGATGGTTAGTGGTGGGTTGATGACTAAATCTTGGTAAAATGGCGATTCGTGCCAGACGGCGTTTGTCAGGGCTGCGATAGTGAACTTATCTGGTGCCTCAGCTCGTGTCATCACCGCCCTGAACCTTTCTACGAAATCTTTCAAGGTTTCCTTCTTCTCTTGCGTCATCGACATCAACGCGCTTAGCGAAGTGTCTTTACGAATGTAGGCAAAGTGATGCCTTACGAATGCCCATGTGAGGTCCGAGAAGCTATCGATTGACTTGGATGGAAGTCGGGAGAACCAGTTTAGCGCGTCTCCTTCCAGGGTTTCGGTGAATAGTTGGCAGAAGCCGATGTCGCGCTCCTCACCTAATGAGAACCGCGCCTTTGCCGCCATGATTTTAAACGTTGTGAGATGGGTCGCTGGATCTTTGGTGTCGTCGTACATCGGTAGCCTAAGCTTCTCTCTTTGCCTGATATACGTGTTCGTGATGCGCGAGGTGAAGGGAGTCCTACGAGTTTCCTCGATGATTCGGTCTATCTCGGGTGCGGACCCCTTCACGCCATGGACCTCCCCTTTTAATTCTTTTAGGGTGTCTTTGAGCTCAATCAGTTGTTTCTCGACATGGTTGCGACTTGCTCCGCGAATAGACGCTCCGTGAGTTTTCTCGTACGACATACCTCGCTCGCGGCGATAGTTGTCTCGGTGCGAGCCATTCCCACGTCACGAATTTCGTCTGTGGTGCTCGTCCCGTGTCTGGTGACTGGTATGTTCCTCCCTGTCGGGTGAATACCTCTCATCACTTCGGTCGTTATGTCTATTTTCGCTCCGTTTGGGTCTTTCAGAACCCTCCTTCCGATGTGAGCTATGCTCGCGAGTATCCTTGTTGCTTTCCTTACGCGGGTTGCTCCTGGACTTGCTGCTACGGCTCTGTTCATGGTGGCTTTCCTCAGATGTGCTATAGACTAGTCGTCTGGCGACTTTGTCTTTCACCTTTGACGGCACCTCTCTCCTGGGTTTTCTTGACCGTTGTCCCGAAAGGATCTTTGCTTGCTCTGCCTGCAGTAGGTCGATTTTCTCCGAGAACGTTTTGATCAAGTCGTTCTGTGATTCGATTTTGGCCATTAGAGTGGCTAGGACCTCGTCTTGCTTGATTTGAGCCTCTGTTTCGCTGAGTGACGGGGCATGTTTGCCGTCATCACGAGCTTTGTTTGTTTTGGTGGCGTTTCGCGGTTGCTTGCCGCCTTTCGTCGCGTCGTCTTCGTGATCACTTTGGTTGTAATCACTTCCCTCATGGTCGCTTAGGTCAACCTTAGGGTTTTCCGAATCTGTTTCGTTACCGTTTCCCGACATCTCGTTTCAGAAATTTCTCTTAGAAATCCCCACAGTCGGCGCCAATTGTAAGATCTCAACTCGGTCTATCTAAAGATAGAAAGAGTTTTAGGGTTTGGAATTAGGGATTCTAAAAGAAGAATTTAAGAACACGGTGAGATTTGGGAAATTAGGGTTTGTAAGCCGGCGTTTCCGAGATGGAAGCCGGTGAGGAATGGTTAGAAAGTCGCCGGAGAGATTTTAGGTCAAGAATCGCTCTAAAGTCTCTCAAGCCGAAAATATTAAGAAAAGCGTATCTTTCATTGAATGTCGGGGTTCCCTTATATAGGGTTACAAGTCGGTTTATTAATAAAAGGAAAGTACGAGATAATTACGAATATTTCCTAATAACTCGGCTATGCCTTGATATGGAATATTCCCTTTTGCCGACTTTATCGTACGGCGCCCTTGGACTAGACACCTTCCAAACCCTAGTGAAAGCCGGTTTAGCCCGAGTTCGGTTTAACCTAGTTTTACCGCCTTGGGCTTTGTCGCCGACTTTCCCTTCTGGGCCGGCCTAAACTCATGAATAGGCCTCTTTAGGAAAGTGCTAATCTTGACTCTAACAGTTTTCTAAATTTTCAACCATTCAATGGTTATATATAAGAATCATTTTCTGCATAAATTTCTCCATAAAGACTATGAAGCCGACCACTTCTTTTTTTGAAGTCCAAAATTCTGTGAGATGGTAAACATCTGGGCTCCTACTATTTACTATCTATTTTATAAAGATATTAAAAAAATTATGGTAAATTAACCCATGTGTTTTTAGATAACTAAGCCAAACCGATTATTTATTTTCAGATTTCATGGAAGTCCATCACAAAAATTCTTGAATATCGAGTGAGGTTTTGTTATTATCTAATCGTTTAATGTAATACAACTTTGATTTACCGAATCGAATGAGGTTTATATATATATAAACCTCAAAGATCACAGGATATTGTGACAATTCAGGAAAATTCTTTAAGAGAGAAGATTAGAAATGAAATGATAAAAGATGACATAACTAAGAATGAAAATATTAGGTTGAGTAGATTATTGTGTTTAAAAATAACATTTCTAAACTATTTGTGGTTTTTAGGTCGAATATAATGTTAATCTTAACAAATTTTGCATCAGTCAAAACAAAATTTAAGTTTAGTCATGAATTTTAATCTTAGACAAATTTCTAATGTAAAAATCTACCAACCTTAACTATATTTCAATTTATATTACAACCAAAATATTTGATAACTTTAATATAGCATTAGAAAAAACATTACCTTTGTATCTTGGAAGAGATAGTTTGAATAGTCTTTGTAGCGGTTGAATTTGTCTCGGAATGTTAAATATGATCTAAAATTCACGAGATTAAAAAAGACTGGATATTTTACATGGAAATCTCAACGTTTGAATTGAATTGGAAAATAATTATTATTTAAACCAAAATTTAAAATCAAACTAAATGAAAAAATTCTTAAAAATGTTGTATTGATAAATCAACAAATTTTTTTTTTAAGTTGCGGAAATTGTAGTAAAATTGTGATTTAATTGTATAAGATATTTTATGGATTTTAAGAAAGTGATTAGTGTTTTAGTTAAGATACTTAATTTGTATGGTTGAGAATATTTGTGTTAGGAAGGTGTTGGAAATTTTGAATTTTAATTTGAAATATTTGAAAGTAAGATATGCAATTATTTTTATCTTATGCAAACTACGATGAGCATCAAGTACGACTTTAGGTTCAACATTGGCTCATCCATTCCCATGAAAACGAGATTTGTCACCTTGTTCTTGAACACATCCTCAATAGCCAACACCTAGATATTTAAAACTACATTTGAAAACTCATGCCGGATTTACATTTTAATTGTAAATCTTTCTCCCGGGTCTTTAAAAAGGTCAAACACCTCTCTCTAGATATTGATCTAAGTGTCTCTATTATGTTTAGAATAACTAAATCTGTTCACTGATACTCTTCTTCAAATAATTGTATAAGATATTCATTTAAGATCTTATCCTAAGTATTTTATCTTGGAACCAAACTTACAATTAATATTAGTTGCAGCCGCAAATAACTCCTGAACACAATAAGGCATGTTGTGTTACTACCGAGTTTAAAGACACAATAAGTGTAACACAATGATGAGTGTAGTACTATGTGGTAAGGATAACCAAGCAATTGAGAGCTCTAAACTAGCACTATAATGAAAACTTTGAGTTGAGATCCTCCAAAAAACCTGTAGCCATTTTACAAAGCTTAAGTTCAAGAGTTCTAGTAATCTAAGACCATAAGTTATATCAATTACGTAGTGAGAATAAATAAGACAAACCAAAAGCAACAAACATAAAGGGCAATGAAACAAGTAGTAATAAGAAAGAAAGTGGAGCTAGATTAGTATAAGATATGACATACGCCAGTCAATAACTATATTCACAGAAACAAAAAAAAATGGAATGGTATCACGTGTAACAAATGTCAAAGTGTCTATCTTTCCACTCATCACGCTGGTCGTCGGTCAATTCTTGATGGTGATGTTTGAGTGATTCCATGCATAACCTTAAAAAATGAAAACTATCTCATTAAAATAATTATTGTGATATATATATATATATATATATATATACCTCTCATACTATATGACTTCAAGAACTAAATGACTTGACAGAAGATGAATTTTTGGAAAAGACTGTTTCGGGTAAGTTAAATTTAGATTTGTTCAAATAGATAGGAGTTTTTTTGCACTGTAGAGAATCTTGAATGACACTCGCATACTAGATCACAACGTGTAGGAGTTTCCATGGTCGTTTAGAAGTATAGAATGTGTAGAGAATCTCGCAATTACACTTGGTCGTTTTGGTTTATATAGAATGTGTATTATGTTAAGGTTGTTCAGTTTGTTATTTAAACATTTTGCTAACTCATTGTTTCTTTTAAATCTTTTAAATGCAGCAATGTACACTATTCATGCATTCTAAGTGCAAACTTCCTATCATAGACGATATTGATAAAATATTTTGTTAGCTCATGCACATAAATCTTTATAGCAATTATAGCTCTGGAAAAGTAACATCAGGAGTAGACATTAACACCAAATCGAAGCATATTTTCGTTCTTTAATAACAGGATGACACATGTCGAATAATTACCTGATCAATTGCTGACTAAAGCAAGCTCTGTCTCGCACAATAGTTTACTTTGTAGATACATTAACCTAGACCGAGCTAAAAAAGTTTATGAACAAGAATAGCTTCCCGATTATATCAAAATCGAACAACAGATTAATTTGATTACCTCAAAGCAACATCTCTGCTGTTTTGATAGGCACCAAAACAAGTTGGTTGGGGAACCATATCTCTTTTCTCTTCATGTTTCTCGACAGAACATGGTAGCTATCAAATCCGAACGATTAATAATTATGTAGATAGATCTGTTGGAAATAGATAAAACATTATATTCGTTTGATAAAAATAACAAAGATTAAATCGCGGCCTGACGCTCTTACCCTAATTTTCATCGGGTTTTTTTTCCTGTCTGTTTTTGTTGTTGTCTGAAAATTGTTAAAAAAATGGTGAATCCTTCTTTAGTATTAGGCCCTGATATTTTTTAGATTTTGGTATATGGGCTTTAATAGTATTGATTTAATTATTGGTTTTCTTTTGGTTTGTTTTGGTTAGTTTTGGTTTAGCTATCTAAACTATAATTGACCATTGGTTTAACCTAATTTCTGGTCAACTTTACTAATTCAATACAAAAAAATAAAAAATAGTTGGGACAATAAAATTAAATAAATCGGGTTACTAAGCTAATATTCAAAATAGTTTTATGTTGATTTTCATAAGTACATTCCAAAACCCTAAACCCTAATGTAATGTAACACCTAATAATAATATACATATCAACGACTAATGTAACATATATCTCATTTGTATCAACACAAGAAAACAAAACCTTACTATCCAAAAAAAAATCTCATGAATAAATTCAATTTAGCCCTAAAAAGGATTAAATTTGTGTATTTAAATTACGGTAGTAACTTAAATAAATAGTACGATAACACCCATAAAACAATTAAAAAAAAATATAAATACATTTCATCTAACTATTAGGATAACTGTTAAAAACAAATAAAGACGAAAACATATAAAAACGCTCCAAATCATATCCTGCGCTTAGCACGGATCAAATCTAGTTTACAATTATAATATTAATGATTTATTTGTGTGAGCAACCGTAGTTTAGTGGTAAACTTCTATACCGACAGATACTGGGTTTGAATCTTCAAAGACGTAGTTTTTACAAAATTTATGAAGGCAAGATTATAAGAAAATTTTCAGAAGTAGGTAGAGACGTTGATTGTGGACGTGAATTCTTGTAGAACGGATATAATATTTTGTATAAATTTGTCTTTGTAATAGTTCTCATAATATGTATCAACGTTAAAAAAAATAATTATTTACCATTTTATTTTACGGATCCTGGTTGATCAATTGGTTTATGCACAAATCATTTTTTTAAAATCCTGAGTGTTAACACATTCTAATCTTAGCTAGGACTAGGCATAATTACTTGTTACCTGGTTTGTACTCACTATTTGCTTATGCTCAGCTTGAAAGATCAAATACCCGATTTAGTGAAGCCGAGTAACAAATCTTTAAATTTTATTATTTGCAAGTAAGTCTAGTATCAAATATTACTCCACCGTTTAACTATATTTGATTTTCTAGAATTTTATTCTTATTTTTTAATATTTGATTTTTATAATATAATTAATGATTTTTATTTTCTTTGATTAAATTAATTAGAATAGCCTGACTTATTTCCAATTTTCTTTTTTTTAAAAACAATATTGTGATTGGAAACTTAAAAGCGTGCATTTGAAAAGCACGTTTTAAACGTCATGCATGGTCTTGAAACTGTTTTTATGAGTTCCAATGTGTTGCTAAAAAAAAAAGCGAGTTCCAATGTACTAGTTCGATGGGCTATTTCGAAAAGGATAAAGCGCATGGGCTGGAGAAGGCTTTGCATATTTCATCATTTTTTTCTTTTTCTACTTTTTGCCATTCCGACTTTTCAAATTCCCTTTGAAATTTCTCAGAGACACTTACTCACTCTCATACACGATGACTCCGCCATTGCTGAAGCTCGCTTTCGTCAAAGGTCCAAGGCATGGAGAATCTTTTGAGTAGAAGCCCGGATCCACTATCACGATACGATTGGCCGAGTCGTTCGTGGTAATAAAATCGCTGTTAAAGACGTTGGAATCTCCACCAAGCATCTCCGGATCGTCTCCGATTCCGATAATTGGATTATCCATGACCTTGAATCTTCCAACGGTACCATAGTGAACTCGGAAACTCTCGATCAACATACTCCCGTCAATCTCCACCATGGAGACGTTATTAAGATTGATGAGGTTACTTCGATTATAGTGAACTTTGAGACTAATGATCAGGCGGAGGAGCCTAAGCTTCCGCCGAGGCCGGGAAGGAATAACAGACGCCTTCCTGTTGCGGATCCGGATCCGGTTTAGGAGAAACCAACGCGCAAGGGTAGATCTGCGAAGCAAGACGAGCATGAACCGCCGAAGAGAAGTAAGGCTGCAAGAAGTAACGCTCTGGAAGATATCGTGGACAGTGTCAAGGAAACGGATGTGAAGGAGGTGAAAGCTAAGGTTGTTAGGTCCCAGAAGACCGAAAAGAAAGTAGTGTTTGAGGAGGAAGAAGAAGTAGTGATTCCGGTGGAGAAAACGGGCAACTCTACGGCTCCGGGAGGTAAGAAGAACACTGAGGCTGCCCAGAATTCGGGATTGAATTCAATCAAATTGGAAATTGAGGATACTCCAAAGGGAGTGGAAATCTCAGCGATGAAAAGAGCTACAATGAGCAGACAGATTGTAAAGAGTGAGGATACTGGTTTAGAGGAGATGAGAAGACCTTCAAGGGCTACCAGGAGCATGAATAAAGAAATTGTTGGAGATTCTTTGGAGATGGTCCTGAGCCAAGCCAGGAAAACCCGTGCAAATAAGAAGAATATGGAGCAGAAGTAGCCGTTAGAGAGCGTTATAGAAGAGATGGAAACCAAAAATGATGATGTTGAAGAAGATAAGGATGTTGAAGCTGAGAAAGAAGATGAGACATCTAAGAGGGTAGAGCAGGTCGAGATTGAGTCAAAGAATCTCACTTTTGTCGGAGAAGATGAAGAGACAGAGAACTTACAAGATACAGTTGACGAGGAAAGTGACTGTAAGAGTCAGGAGGCTGGAGTTGAGACATCAGATGGTGGGTGTGATGATGAAGAAAAGGCTGAGCAAGAATCCAGGAATGATAAGAATGGAGACAAGATAGATTTAGAGAAAATGACACTAGGAGAATGGATTGAACACATGAAGGTTCAAATACCAAAACATATAATCGATGAAACGGAGAAGATAATAGATGAAATGCGAAGTAGATCGAGGCGAGTTCATCAGTATATTGCTGAGCAGCAAGCAAAGGGGAAAGGGAGTACGAGTTAATTCTTTTCTTTTCTTTTTTGACATGGTTAAATAATCATTTACCATTTTTCTAAGCTTACTATTTCTCAAGTCTCAACTATACCTGGAGAATACTATGACTCGGTTGCTAAGATCTTTTTATAGGCGTTATGTTTTTTTTGTGGGTTGGATTGTTAAAAACACATGTATATAACTTGTTTGGTGCTAATCTTCATCATGGTTTTGTTTGTGCTAGGAATCACAACTACTCTTCTTCATTGTTAATATTATGTGAAGGCAACTGCCAATATATTGATGTCTATTCCGTCAATTTGGGTTTGATCACCGGATTTATGATTATCACACGGGTTTTCCGGTCCGGGGATTAATTGGCTAAACCGGAATTAGTCGGCTAAATCGGCTAAATCGACTAATCCTTCATTACAAAAAATTACCAAAAAAGAACAAACTGCCAACATATTTGACTTTCAAGCCAGATCGTTGACCATGGTATTCTCCGAGTGAATACAATATTAACATGTACGAGTTTCTACATATCAAAATATATATATGATAAAATAATAAACAATATCGAAATATATAATGATAAAATTACATTTTACACTAGCAAAATTGTATTTTCTAGAAAGTTTGTGCAATTTTGTATATTTTTATCTTTTGTGAGCTAAAATGACTAGCTTGCCATCCACTAACAAATTAGTTTACCTTTTATTGTTTGCTAACTCAGTTACATATCTGATCTGGTTAGTTACACAATTTAAAAATGAATACCTATTTGGTTTCTTTTGAACTAATTGGATCTGAACTAATTGGATTAAATATATTATACAATTTATAAGCAGTATATTTGCAAGCTATTTCAGATCTCATATATTTCGTGCTATACAACCACAAAGTCTCATGGATACCAAAGATCATCCAAACGCAAAGATGAATTATGTTGTTGTTTGCGGCTCATGATTAGTGACTGACGACGGAGCCTGGAGATTCATTGTGGACATAGAGAAGGTGTCGCGGGTCGTCCCGATGTAACTGGCCTTGAAGATTGAAGACCTCGTCGTCCTAGTTATGACAGAATTTGGTTTGGAATGTGCTCCGAAATCAAAGCTCAGCTACTCTCCAGAAGTTACCTCGTATTTTGCCATCAATGAAAGCTCGCCGCCTATTATGGTGACAACATATTTCAGGCTATCATGTTTCCTGAACATTTTGTCATCTAACCGATCAATGAAGCTAATCATGTCCCTTGGTAAGATAGTAAGGAAAGAAGGTGATTCTGCGAATAAAAAGGCTTTTAAGCTAGCTCACCAAGGGAGGTTTATGGCTCATGTTAGACTATTTGGTAATACAACTGTGTCTGGTAGTAGAGAATCTCCAGTCATGTTTGACGACGAGACTGTTGAAACGCTAGACTCGATGTTTCGTACGTATTCACCTTCATGCAAGCCAAGTTGTGAGGGATTAATTGTTCCATTCGTCAGGCCATGCGTCAAGCAAGAATTTGTTGATGAAGTTGCAGATCAACACTCACCGTCATTTACTTATACCAACTAACCTAAAAACCATTCACCGGTCGAATGCGGTATGTTACTCAGTCTCTCCTCCTTTTCGACCCCAAAAAAAAATCTCAATTGATAACCATTTATGGATTATGTTTCAGACTATCCATCCCATGCAGATTTAACGGACTGAACAGACGAACATTTTCCAAACAACAACCCACCATTCAGTTCTGAGTTATTAGAAAGAGATAGCCAATAAGATGACCTCACCAACGATGATAAAATAATGAATGTGCTTCCAAATAATCCACTAAGCGATGATTTAGTGGACATAGAAGTTAATTACATCGCAGGTGACATGCCTTAATTCAGCTCCAATTTACAAGCTAAATCTAGCCAAGAAAGGGTCACCATTAACTCCGGGAGAAAAAAGCATACGCTTCCCAACAGCCCACCTCACACCGTATTAGTTGATAGTTCAGTTGAACACGTTCCAGGCAAGAGGGCTCCATTAATTTTTGATTTGCTGGATAGCCAAGAAGATGTGTCCGCGAACAATGAAATTGTTAGTCACGCGGTGGCTAGCCATCCATCTGGAGATGCTGATATGGCAAAAGGAGAAGAAGAAGAAAATTGCACACTAGATGATGGTGAGAATGGAATGTCAGACGAGATACCCGTGGATGTTGGAAATGTGGATCATGAATTTTGGTCCGACCTCAACGATGATGAATATGGAGGATCCAACGCATTGGATGTGATGATCGAAATCCCCATCGGAGTAGGAAATAGATCCAAACGAAAGACTGGTGAATCTTTTCTTGGACAGAAAGAATACATGTATAGGTGGAGCAGTACTGAAACTGTGACAACTCTCACTCTAATGACGACGAACAAGTTGATATTCCGCCAATGGTGGATGACAACGAGTATCAACATGATCTTGTCCCATATTTAGATTTAGACTCAATGGGTGATGATTTGTACAAGGGTAAAATTTTCATGGACAAAGCCGATTGCTTGGTATGGTTAGCAATCCATAGGATAAAGAACAAGTTCCATTATATAAAATATGTGTCCACTCTTCACAAAATTCTTATCCATTGCCCGGATAAGACTTGCAACTGGCGTGCTATGGTTTATGAAACGAAAGACACTGGGTATTGGCAAGTACGCAAGGCAGAGTTACATCACTCTTGCTGTACTGTTACTAGGAAGAAGTACGGGAAACTTGGGACTACAAAGGTCATTTCCAAAGTTTTCAAAGATAAATATTCCGACCCGGCATCTGGTCCAAAACCAGCTGGACTCAAAGCATTATTAATGAAGGAGATATGTATCCATTCTCCGTAAAACAAGTGTTGGCGTGCACGGTCCAAGGCACTCACGATCCTACGAGGTACATATGATGGATCTTATAGGAAGTTGCTAGAGTTTTTGTATAAGCTTAAACTAGCTAACCCTGGGACGCTTATGGATCTTGATACCGTGGTAGACGCATTAGGCTTCATGCGGTTTCTGTATTTGTTTCTAGCATTTAGCGCATCCGTAAAAGGTTTTGCGAGCGTAGAATGATTATTGTGGATGGCACACATTTGAGTGGTAGATACGGGGGAGTTATGCTAACTGCAAGTGGACAGGATGCTAATTTCTAAGTCTTTCCACTAGTGTTTTGTACCGTGACAATGAGAATGAGGAGTCATGGACGTATTTCTTCCACAAGCTTGAAAAAAATGATTGCTGACAGCCCCATATTGACAGTCATATCGGACAGAAGCCATGCAGTATACAAAATCTAAGGGTAGAATTCTCCCTCGAGCTCACCATGGAGCTTGTCTTGAGCACGTTCAGAGAAATGTGAGAGCCAGTTCAAATTGGCAGGACTTGCTCAACTGGTCAAAGCGGCGGGGAATGCTTACAAGATTGGTGGTTACCATGAAGTATACAATCGTATACGTAACAACAATGCAGCATCCGCTAAGTATCTTGGATATATAGGCGTGGGACACTGGACTAGAGCATATTTCAAAGGAGAACGTTACAATCTTATGACGAGCAACATTGCAGAGACTTTGAATAAAGCGTTACTTGGTGGGAGGAACGAACCCATTGTAGATTTTGTCTCTTGTATACGGTATATGTTGACCAAGTGGTTCAGTTGTCGACGTAAGAAATCAGCGGCCACAAGGATGATGTTTCAATTTAGGTCGATAAGCTAATGGATGAACATATGCAGTCAGTTCACAGATCTAAGATAGCTAGTGTTTCGAGATGGAATTTCAAAATTGTTGGACAGTTTGGCGGGGAATCAATTCATGTTCTTCTGGACGACAAGCGATGCATATGCAAGATATTTGACACGCTTAAAATCCCATGTGGCCACGCGTTAATAGCTGCAGACAGCCTTGACATAGGCTATGCAACTCTATACGATTCTCATTACAAGACATCAACGTGGAGGGCAACCTACGAAGGAGTGGTGAACCCAAAAGGGAACCCTAACGACTTCAATATTCCGGATGATGTTCGCAACCGTTACCTACATCCACCAGATCCCGACAGACCATCTGGTAGACCTAAGGAAGCAAGGTATCCATCGATCGATGAATACCATGAAAACCCTTAACCTTAGATGTGTATTTATATGTAGTGTTCTAATTGTACTAATTTTGTATCTTTGCAATACTGTTTGCAGAAGGAGAGACCCCTAGATTAACACCAAACAGATTTTCCAAATGTGGAGGAGTCAATCACAACCGTACTACCTGCAAAACCTCACAACAATCATTTTGGATTTCTCATTTTGGTTTATAACTAGCCATCATTTTTATGAAGAGTGGATACATGTTATGCTCCTCATTTTTGATGTGACTTTTATGTTGCAACTAACCATCATTTTTGATGGATACTTGTTAAATTTCCTTCATTTTGGATTGCATATTTTTGTTTTATAGCTCCCGTAAATTATGGACACAATGAGCTGTTTATTTCCACCATATTTCAACGCAATTTTAATTTACTTAGGTATCTTCGCAAAATTATGGAAGTTTGCCAGTTTTTCACCATCGATAAGGTGTATTTATATATTCCAGTACACATTCAAGGATTCGATTTGATGGTGACCATTTGAAAAATTAATGATGTGGGTTTAGAGTTTCACCATAAAGCTGATACAATCTCGCTTTACTAAGCTATCAACTGCCTTCTTTTTTTGTTTATACTGACATCTAAATCTGTTAAAACTAGTTGCATAAAAACTGCATGGACCCATAGTTACGAATTATTTTCAACGAGTCGGAAAATGCTACAGATTCACCTCCAGCCACGTATACAATATGTCCAGTTAACCTACCTTTTGTGGATCGTTATTGTTTTTTTGGTAGCTATATCATTATTTATTACATATTGAACATGTTATAATTTAGAGGTTACCACACGAGTCCTACCACTCAGACCCCTATTACGTCGTAACAACGTTCAGAAAAATGAGTTTCACGTCAAACTCAACTGTTCCTAATTCTGATCAACCATTACCCTGTAGGTCGATATGCATTGCAGCCCCAACAATGTGTTGGTGTGGGGAACACATTGATGTAGGATATGGTAGAACTTGCGCTAACCTTCACCAGAGGTGGTTCAAATATCTGCAAGTTATCCGGGTTAGATCAAAAAAAGATTCCCTTGTCTGTTCTACTTTTCTTTTTGTTTTTTCAACCTTTTGTTTAGAATATACTTCTTTTTACAAACAGTACCCAAGTGAAGGTCACGTACGCGAATGAGTTGACGACACGATTATGAAAGAAGTGGATAGGGTGTCCAAGTATGTCAAGAAAGTGCAAGAGGACGCCAAAGTTTTAGAAAAGATTTCAAATTCTGTTGGAGACGAATTAGCGATCAAAATGGCAAGAAAAATATCCGTTGAGGTTGCAAAGAACAATAGCGCTCCTTGTACAACGAGGCATGTACAATAGAAAATGAACAAGCTATAGATTATCTGGTTGCAGCACTGTCTTTTTGTGCAGCCGCTTGGACGTTTGGTCAGTTAAAAGCACACATTTATGCTTCAAAACCGTAGTACTTCGTATATTAGCTCAGGATTAGACACTCCCATTGTACGGATTTTTTTGTTCTTCTGTGTAATCATCTTATGTTTAGCTAATCAACTCCAAGTTTTGTTATTTGGTTTTGATCTCCACACAATTCGATGCATTTAAGATGAATGTTTATTTGTTGCCTGAGTTTTTCGTTGCTTTCTATGTTTTTTAAGCTAAAACATATGTAATAGAGAAATGCAAGGGGAGTAATATCAGTTTTTTGACATAGATACACATATCTACGATTCATGATATATCACCTATCCAACTCATCGAATATATATGGATAGAAAGCATAACTAATAGATTAAAAACTTCAACTACGAATATGGATACTCAAGTAATATTTAACATTGGTTGCATAAGGATAAGGATACTCAAGTACATGTATTACGAACTATAACGTAATCTTTCTATCCATCCTTTGTTTAATTTGTCGGTTTTTAATTTCTATCTTCTATAGTTGTTACATGGATGGAAGTGATATATTGCTACACTGTTTTTTTTAATCTGATTCATTGAATTAAGCTGTATAAAATATAAATCTTTACAGCCTAAAGTAATCAATAAATAAGTTATGTCCACCCACTAACCCTCTGTCCACACTTACCACTCGCATCACCAAAGATGAGTTAAGTTAATCCCCACCCCCTCCCCATCATTTCCTCTCTCAATCTACTCGAGTTGCCGGCCGCATTAAGGAGATTAATACTTGCCAAAAATGCTAGCGAAAACATACTTGAGCACTTCAAAATCAGAGCTGTTTGTAAGATCCTTCGTGATGATGCTGATCATGTGGATACCTTATTCCAGGTCGACCTTATAAAGACTCACCACAATTATCAAGGGATACTCCATCTGGAACACGCATGTCTAGATGCCAAAATCCAAAACAATGTTCTTGAAAGAAATCTCGGATTTCATGTACACAAACGAAAGATTTGACGCCTTTGCTCGCCTCAAACATTGTGTCTTCGATGGAATCAAGCCCACCTTATATTGCTACAAAGTTATACGCCGTTCCATCTCTCTTGACCTGGATTCAGGTTCAATGATTCCTATTCTCTCTCATGGTGCTATCTGCTTAGAAGGCATGTTAGACAATTTCAGCGGATAATTTGGCCTATGAACATCTCGGCTGCTCTCACCACTATATCCGACTCTGTCAACCTTGTAAGAATTGCATCTTACCCTTGCGCCGTACATCACTATTGGCTTGACTTATTAAACGAAAATGTTAAAGGTCAGGGTATGTGCGATCTCTGTTTCTGGTCCATTAAGACTTTAGTGTTCTTCCGTATAATCCCATGGACTTTCTTCAAATGGATTGAGCTCGTTCACTGGGAAGATCATGTCAAAAACGATGCCGATTGGCCCGGTTTGGTAGATGCTAATGCCCCAGACGCCGTAGTTTGGGCCGCTGCGCACGATGGAGTTGTTTGTGATGAGCAAGGCGCCGCCGTGTAGGTCGGCGGTAATGGGAAAAATGTCATTCCTGCTGTTTGGGGTGCTTAAAGATCATTTGTTTAAGTCCTTGATAATCATATCAAATTGTATTGCAAGTTTGCGTCGTTATATCCAATACTATAAGGTGGATATGAAAACCTCGTTGTATACAAACTCATTGATGCGTTCGTCCCAATGGTAACCTCGCTTTTCTTTTGACGAGGAGAAGCTCCTATATCGCCCTTGCAAATGGTTTGAAAACCAAAGCGAGAGGAAGATCACCCTCTCCTTTGCCAAGTACGTAGCATGTTTCATGTATATGTATTCCGCAAATACCTGCATATGCTGAAGTACCCATATACCATGTATGTTAACAATATATGGCAAGATATACAGCAAATTAACACCATACTAACTGTTATGTTCAAACATTTCTTTGGCTCTGCGATTTCAAGCAAGAATTTGTTACTTATGTCCACCGCCCCATATATCAAGTTCTTCAGCTCGTATTGCCTACCAATTATGTGACAATACGAGCACATGTAACATATTTAACTTTTCTGTAAGCACAGTTCTTTCTTATCTTGTCGGACAGAGTTTAAGTGTATC